>BDIP01000415.1:0-19533 GCA_003568945.1 Kipferlia bialata
GTCTTTTCCCCAGGCCCCCCCCCCCCCCCCCCCCCACACACACCTTAGAGATACTGTAGTGTACATTGGTACATATACAAGTATTATAGTTCTCACTTCCAGAACACTAGCCTCCCCCTCCCCCGTCTACATATTAGTATAGTATATTCGAAATATTGTATATACTCTTCTAACCCCTAGAACACTGGTCTCCCCCTCCCCCGTCTGGCTGGCACCCAGCACCGTGTATCCCACCAGCACCAGATACACTCGGACAGTGACATGGACATGGACCAGGAGGGGGTGTACAGAGACAGGGTGGAGGAGGGGTATCAGGATGGGTACCACCCACATGCCACAGGGTATCAGGGGGAGAGAGAGGGGGGGACAGGGTTGGATGAGACCAGCGATGAGTTCTCACAGCTGGAGGTATGACACACACACACACTTTTTTATATATATATATACATACATAGTGATAGTTGACTCTGACCCCTAGGTCTACAACCGTCAGCGCCACCTGCAGGCCCTGTCCCAACGTACCAACATGTACACCAACACTGGCCCAGACCAGTATCAATATGAAGATGATATGGACATGGACGATGTAGATGATGGGTCCCAACACCCTGAGGTGGGTATATACAACATGTATACACTTATCAATGAATATACGTGGACAATAGTCTTCGTCTTACCCCCCAGCACCCCGAGGTGCCCCCCCTGAGGCTAGGTGCCATGTACAGACAGGGAGAGGGAGAGACACCATATGGAGACAGGTCTCACAGTGAGGGCAGGGGGAGAGAGAGTCCCGTGATACCTAGACTCCAGAAGCTGGCCACAGAGAACCACCTCACACTTGACCTGACTGTCTAAAGGGTGCAGAGAGAGAGAGAGGGAGAGGGGGAGAGAGAGAGAGGTCCTCTCTGACATTTTTGAGTGGCGCAACTCCACTCCTATTTTGGGGTATACCCATCCATCCAACTAACCTTTACATTGCATCATTGTATCAGCGGTAAGGTTGGGTATCTATCCCTGTTTGATTGAATTAACTAATCTTGGGACGCACCCATATTCAGATGCGTCCCACTAGTTTCCCTTCCCTAGCTTCTATTGACTAACTCGCTGATTGATTCGCTGATCAATCTGTTGGTCCGTTGATTTGTTGCTGGGGGTGTTTCTGTTATGTATAGGCGTCTGGGACTTATGTCCATCCTATATAGTGTTTACTGGTATTAAATGGTTTCGTGCAATGGTATGATACCATTGGTATCTGTAGGGGTTCTCTTGTTGGTTCTGTTGCTGTCATCACTCTACCAGTCAGTACAACTCTGAACGCTGGTCTATCATTAGGCCTTGGGCAGAAAATAGCCCTATGTCAGGAGTCCACTATAGTATATGTCTACACACTGCTCTTGTCTTGATCCTTCTATCAAGACTCTTGACAAGAGTTCAAAGGTCGAATCAAACTATATTTAGTGACGATAGCTTGATCCCAAGCATCTGACCACTAACACTCAATGGGTCACTCTGTGAGGTGGTCTCATCCTTGGTATTCAGTAGAGCTGTAACAGAGGGTGGGTTGTGACCACAATGAGTCATTGACTGGCCATTGGTTCCATCGCTACCGGGGTCATGTTTCAACAACTGGTTCAACAAATACTCGCGTTCTCTCTCTGGTACATCTTCGATTGGCGGCATTGTCTGGCAGGCACCAGTGACAATGGTATTTAGTCCTTGAGTAAGGGGACTGAAGATGTGGACAGTATATCAAGAACCTATCATATAAAGGAGACTGAGAATCAGTGCCACTGACAATGTTACTTCAGACAAGCATACCTATTCTTTGAACAGTATGTCCGCCCATCCTGTCAAAGAACTCATGGCGCTTCATTGACAGTTTCTCATCTGTTGTAAGCAGGATTCAAGGTTTGAATCAAACATCTCCCGTTCATGCTGACACACAATTATCCTCTTTACAAATATATTATTAGGGAGAATAGACGAGCTATCATGGTCCATTCTTAACTCACAGCCTCAGGACCAGTGGTCTCAATAGCAATGGCACAATAACTACACTCTGGTATGTATGTTCTGTAACTTATACCTAAAACGGAATCCTTGTGGAAGTGGATAATTCCCCCAATAACTCCAACCAGAATAGAGCAGTAACTGAGGAGGCAACATCCTAAGGCAGCAACTAACAGGGGTCCATAGAACCTAAGAATCAGACACTTAGAGTAGCAGAACCATGCCATGCAAATATTACATCGAAATACCAAATGGTATTATACCATATCATCCAAACAAGTGTGTGAGTTGATTGAAAGATTCAATTTGAAACCATGTAAACCAGCATGATGTAATCCACGCACATATGTGTACTCTTAGGTGCCTGCCAGTACTCGTGTTCCATCGATAAGGAGACCCAAATTAGAAGGAATTGAAGGATTGCCTGGAGTAAGACAATTTCCCACTTTATTGTATTCTCACCCTCAGCAACTAGTCCGAACTCTTGCCTTGGTAAGTCGACATTTGAACCCCAGTTACACTGTAGCACACTATGCAAATTACACGCTCTCCCTTTGCTACAGTTACTTGGTATTACCAAGTTGGTATTACCAAGTTGGTAAGTGTATCTGTATGTAGATCCGTACCATAATTGCATACACGGCACACGAAAGCAAGTTGAACGTCAGGTAGACCTAGCGGTAAAAATGTCCTAGATATAATGTATTAAATATGTCATACTATGTAGTATGTGATTTTTGTAGCCAAACAGCTAATATACCATATAATACTAACAATGCAGCAATGAGTCATTACTAGTGACTCAACTATCAATGATGCAGAATATACTAACCTGAGGCCGCGAATACCTCTCGTTATCTATATAGGTCCCTAGTATCTCCTGAACGAATAGGACGGTGGGTATGAGAGCAACGTTAAGACCTTTTATGAGAGCTGACTAGAGTTCATACTGCTGGCAGCAGTCTGCTGCTAGGCTTCAAGCAAAGAGTCTCCTGAAGAGAGGAATACTGTAGCTGGTAAAAGAATGAGAGGTCATCTGAAAGTCAGACTCAGAATCACAACCTGTGATTCACAACCCTACCTAGCATGATGAGCCAGCCCCAGTCCCAGGCACCTGCCGCAATCGTGTGCTCCCAGCTGGGGTATAAGGGAGAGAGAGAGAAAAGGGACCCAATACTATTGGCGTGAGATGGGGAGAATTGAGAGAGTAGAGTCGCAGGGGGTAATTTTGACTGTTGATAATAGGAGAGATGATCATACTGTAATAGTAGCGGTGTTAAAATGACTATGAGACTAAGATTCGTAACTAGGTTCAGCTATTACTAACACAATTGCTTAGAGAGTACTATACGACTGAACCCACCCTAGCAACACTCCTACCAGTGCGCAGAGAGCACTAATCAGACAGCCATTGAATGCAGTAGTGAATGTAAGGTCTGGGGTCAGAGGTATGGTGCGTATACCATGGGTACCCAATCACCCATGGACTTTATGTGAGTTCCATAGACTATGTGACATAGAGGTTACAGGAAACCACTATGGAAAGGGTAAAGTATCAGTATCACTAGTAGTGTTCTGTTTACTGTCTGGGTACTCATACTGGTATTGACCATAATTGTATGTGTTTGAAATTTCTTACCCTCCGTTGTAGGCCTGACACTAGAGGCTAGCACCAGTAGTGCAGCGGGTACCACGCATACTGCAAATACAGTCCAGAACCACCTGTTTGTGAAAAGATGATATTGTGAGTCACTATATCTACAGTACTTCACTATTGCGTGACATAGCATTGAAAGTACAAGTGAAGAGTTACACACTGATGACGAAGTGGTTCCTAAGTAGTAATGCGTCTTGGCAAGACTCTCGTCTTGAGAGTAAGACTCTTGCCGGCACCGTGCTACAGTCATTGTAGAGAGATATACTCACCAAGTTCCGAGCACATGTGAGAGCACTGTCATGAATATCTCGTTCTCGTCGCACAGGGTACCGACCCAGCCCAGCACACACTCACACACACCGCCTGTCAGAGTGCCATAGGAGCCACAATCGATATCAGTCATGGTAAGACAAATACACCTGTCAACAGTGCCAAATAGAGGCAAACCACCTCACTCAGTAGGTGATGTCAGGTAACGACCAACAGCTATCGAGTGGTTCTTTGGCGCTCCTAGTACCCCAGGAAGTAGTATAGGTGTGTGGAACTCCCGTGCTTTGGAAGGGTAGCTAGGGTACGTTGCACAGTAGCAACAAAGAAAGATAGGGGCACTTGGGTGTTGATACAGTAGAGTGGGACACCATGGGTAGTGAACAGTTGAACTGTAGACTGTTCTCTCACGGTATACACAACTATTGTGACAAGCGTTCGTCCTCACTCAACAGTACCATTTCTCAACAGTATCATCAAAGTGCCTCAACAGCTAGAGTGTCATCACACCAAAACAGTGATTGGTCTCTCTATACAGATACACTAGTAGAATCAGTGTAGCCTCACCTCTGCGTATCAGTAGTCACTGACTGAATAGCAGTATGAAAGGGCATCCAAAACAACCTCAGGCACCCTCTGATAAGACGCAAACCGAGGATACAACCAGTGTGAACCCAGTAGTGAAACAGACTAGACCCACACTCTCCCTCTCTCTCACCAGTCTGAGGGGGTTCAGAGTCCCATGGGTGGTGCCAGTCTATAAGTATGATTCATATGATATGAATCATATCCAAGCCATAAGTATATATGTATCGTACAAAACTAGGGGTACTCACAAAGAGAGAACAGTTACTAATACACAGTTCAGCAACAGTATATACTGATATATACTAACACACAGGATCCTTAGGCACCTTGTGACAGTGGCGTGTCTGGGCTGGACTGTTGGATGGGCACTGGGCCTGTTCAACCCACACATCCACTCTGATACCACCACCACTGGTCCACTCTACACTGCACTATACCCCCACGACGGTGTTACCAGTGTGGATGAGATGTGTGTCCAGTTTGGGATGTACGGAGGAGAAGAGGGGGCAACTCTACACAGGACACAGGAGAGAGAGAGACTCCTGGAGGAGAGGGCATTGATCTTAGAGGAGAACGAGATGCTGAGAGAGAACTTAGAGCTGAGAGAGAATCAGGTGGGAATGGTGAATCTGTATATATTATGATACCCACATACATACGCCCTAACACAATTGGATCCTAGTGAGATCATACCTCTTCTACTCAGGGCTAATATAAGGTCGACTTCTGCTCCTCCCAGTTCGCCCAGCTATTGACAGTTACCAATGAGTGCCAGGACGGGATGAGTGCACTAGTGGAGGTATACCATTCACTTCATATGCCGAGTATATCACGCTCTTTTAAACATAGTGTCCTTCCCTTTCTATTACTTTGGTCTTATGGTATATTGATCTAATTAACCATGATATGACCATCCTCTCTGTTTAGATGCAGATAGTAAAAGAGAAGATGTCTCAGTATTTACTGTATATACTGTATATAGTGAACTCAATTCAATGTAGTCTGATATATATATATCTGATCCACCAGGAGATGACCATCCTCTCTGCCCAGATGCATATTGGGCAGGACAAGCTATCTCACTTGGAGGATGAGAGAGCTGTGCTATTGTCAGAGAATGCAAGGTACCCGATTGCTACTCCTAATTGTAGTTAGTCTCATTAGTAGTCGGGAGCCCTATACGGTATAGGCTATACCAGCTAGCAGAGAATGCATAGACATATACGGTGATCAATGAATCAGAGGCATTTTGTGAATGGACACCGAAGTATTTTGTTATAACTATTCTCCTACATCAGGTGTCAGAAACGGGCTCAGTTCCTAGTCACAGAGATGCAACGACTTGACATACACTTTGACGAGAGCATATACACAGACCTACTAGCAACGGATACCCCACTTCATCTGAAAGATGAAGACGGTCAAGTCGAGGTCCAGGATCCCAGACAACAGAAGTCCAGCTTGGTCAAGAGTGGTCAAGACATGTGCGAGACTGACACTGAGTTACAGAGTGCCCTTCAGCAGTGCATGAGGGACAGGGATCAGTGCCAGTCGTGCAAAGGTAAGTGTATGTACACTATGTATATCACATACATATCATTTGGCATGAGGTTTTTGATAGATTGGTACACACATGATATGTATACTATGTCGTATATAAGAATGATCTCTCTAGATTCTCCCCTTACCCCAGGCAACTGCCAGACCGAGAGGGACTGGTGCCAGTTTCTCATATACATATACATAAATTCAATATCTATCTGTGTGAATTTGTAGTATATGTAGTATACTCTGCTTACCCAAGGCAACTGCCAGACCGAGAGGGACTGGTGTCAGGCAGAGAGGAAGAGAGAACTCTCTGCATCGAAGGCGTCCATCCAACAGCTCTACCAGGTATGAAAGAGTGAATCGTCAGTTAGAGTCAAAGGGTCAGTCAGGCATAAAGACCATATACTATAGCCACATGTGTCTCTAACCCCCATGCCATTGAGGACTGCAACAGCGGAATGGCCAGGGCAACAGAGCAGAGGGATATCTGTAGATCAGAGCTGGAGCATGTTCAAAGTGGAGAGGCACTAACCAGCTGTAGGGCCACCATCTCTCGTCTTGAGAGGAGTCTGCTAGTGTGCGACATTCACAACACTTTGCAGGAGGGGGAGAGAGAGCTATTAGTGCAGAGGGTGTTAGAGGCGTCGAAGGAACGAGAGTCAGACGCAGGTCTTGAGATACTCAGGGAGAGTTACACCACCTTGCTGTCTCTGTTGATATCGGCACAGGGTGTCTGGGAGGGGATATCGATGGGTATTAAGGAGCAGCTGGCTCTGGAATAGAGTCTTCCTCAGTAGACAGTTATATACTATGGCATAGTAACTATGTCTAGTACAGTGATACATGTTCATCTATTGTTCAGACGTATACAAAGAACTCAGTTCCTAAACTCTCAACTAGTTTCCCAAAGAGATTCCACTTCTCTTTCCAATACAAGAAGAGACTCTCTCGAGAGGAGAGAGAACATGAGTAGAGCTGGACTCTATCTCTCTCTCAGCATAGGAACTCCTGCGGTACCAAGGTCACCCTGGCAATGCTACCAGCCCCTGCCCTGCCCCTCAGCTGGGGGTCAGTATATATACAGCATATGTACTCTAACCAATTATTATATATTCTTGTACTTGCCTTGATGGTATATATTCTATAAATATATCACCTATACATCTATATATACTATACTATATACATATACTGTACTTGCCTTGACCAGCACTGTCACCAGTAGTGCATATACATATATGTACATACTATATCCTATGTATTCTTACGTATATATAATTCACTGTTCTATCTCTTTGTCATCATGCAATCATATTATAATACTTGCCTTGACCAGCACTGTCACCAGTAGTGCACATATGGATACTGGATATATATGGTATATATTCTATAAATATATCACCTATACATTAATGTACTATATCATATACATATATCCTACACTTGCCTTCACCAGCACTGTCACCAGTAGTGCACATATGGTGCCAGCGGTCACAAGGGTGGGGAGGGAGGCGGGGAGGCCTGAGAGTTAGAGTATTAAGCTTACTATGAATATATTAATTAAGGTTATGGTGATATGAATAGGGTTGCGCAGTGACACATGGACATGTACCAAAATATGCATTGTCTATGACACTATACACGTCTACCTGACAGTACTATGCCACTCTTGAAGTAGTCCCCCATGGAGTATATCAAGTGATAGTATATATACTATAATACATTAGTATATATATACGTACATAATACTATATTACACTATTATATCTATACATATATATATAGGTACATACCTGAGAGTACAATGCCACTCTTGAAGTAGTCCCCCATGGAGTCTATCATCATATACTATACTATACACCTAATACTTCCATATGAATATATCTACACACCTGACAGTACTATGCCACTCTTGAAGTAGTCCCCCATAGAGTCTATCATCATACATATACTATACTATACACTGAATACTTCTATATTAATATAGAAATACGTGCCTGAGAGTACAATGCCACTCTTGAAGTAGTCCCCCATGGAGTCTATCAGGTGGTATATGGACAGACAGAGCAGAGAGTCTGTGAAGGGGTTCAGCCAGGAGCTAGGCAGGACCTGGGATAAGATAGGTATATATATAGTGAAAGAGAGAGAGAGAGGTAGAGAGAGAGAGAGAGAGTCTGTGAAGGGGTTCAGCCAGGATGACGGGAGGACCTGAGGTAAGAGAGAGAGAGAGAGAGAGAGAGAGCAGAAGAGACTTGAAGAATATTCACATATACAATATACTGCGAACGTATATTCATTCACTATACATTGAAACAATAGTAAATACCGGCACAAACCACAGGAAGATCCTAATGCAATATGATGTATGTATACCCTACATATATACATCTATATACAATTATATATATAAATATTTATATATACACATATACACACCTGCACAAACCACAGGGGTATAAAAAACATAAATATGATAGTACAAACTACATACCCATTGTAAACAAATACTCATAGTATATAGTGTCTATACGATAATACATATACCTGCACAAACCACAGGGGTATGGGTAGCAGGGACTTGGTGTTATCATATCCTTATGCTAACACGATACATATACTGGGTATGGATACACTATACATAACACACCTGCACAAACCACAGGGGTATGGGCAGCAGGGACTTGAGGGAGAAGGGCTCACCACCAGAGCCACCTGAGTGTGGGGGAGTGCCTATATCTATATTGCATACACAGTATATATTAATAAATATCCTTACCTGTTGGTGCCATGTCACTGCTGTCTGGTATCAGCACAACCTTGCCCCGCCTGCCGCCTGGTGTTAGGGTATATATGGTATATACAACATAATAACAGAACAGAAAAGAAAAATTACATGACAGAAATGGTGAATACTACATACTCGATCATTGTTTTCATTAGAGTATAGTCAACGAATATTTCATGTGTAAAAGTATGAAGTAGGATACATACACCCACTCACCCATTGCGAGTACATGGGCGGGTGCACTGTCCCTGAGTCTACCTAAGGGGTTAGTGATTACACTTTTAGATATATATACATATACATGCTAATAGTAACCAATTGTACTCATATGTATATACGTAAACGTCGGAGATACGTACCCACCAATGCAGGAACAAGAAAATTTTACATATTGTTGTATGTGTATGAAGCAGAAACGTACCCACCACCCCTGGGACAGGTGCCAGCACACATTAACTAATGAACATGTACATCTACTAATATATATATATATATGCCAAATGAATATACACCCACCACCCCTGGGACAGGTGCCAGCACATATTAACTAATGTTAATGTACATATACAAATGTATCTATAAATATATCTATATATATATATCTATATACGCATATACACGCACCCACCACCCCTGGGACAGGTGCCAGCACATATTAACTTATGTTCATGTACATACACAAATGTATCTATTAGTATATCTCTCTCTATATATATCTATATACATCCGTACCCACCACCCCTGGGACCGGTGCCAGCACTGAGTTCTCGATGGCCTTCCTCATATCACGTCTGGCATGGACAGACGACAGGATGTCCTGGAATTAAGCATTAATAAATATACATACAACATATATAATATATACCATTTTACATGTGGAAGTGTGACATGCACAGAGGACAAGATGTCGTGGTCTGTTAAAACAGTATAATTAGGTATCATAGACTATATGACTATATATGAGTAAGGAGTAAATATATATATATATATATGGTATGCACAGAATGCATGTCCCGGCTGGCATTAATGGGTGGTAGGATGTCCTGCAAAGAGACAGAGTTGATAATTAATAGCGACTTACATACACATGGTAATAGTATATACATAATCACACTCCATGCATATACATACCTTCGACTGCTGCTTGGGTGTCCTAGGGGGTGCACCAAACAGAGGCTGCCCAGGGACCCTGGGAGATAAGGGGATAGTATACAAATACATGAGAGAGAGATAGAGAGAGGGAGATAAATGTAGGGAGGCTGGCAAGGGACCCTGATAGATAAGGGAAGACAATACAAAGATATATATGAACAAAAAGAGAGCTAAAGAGCTATGTAAGAGGTACCTCACGGGAGTGGATAGTGTCTGCACTGACTAACATACATGCACTAACACATACAACTATACAATCATATATATAAACGTATATATATATATATATATGAGGGTGTGTACAATATACACTATACCTGACAGGTGTGGCCAGTGTCTGCACGGACTATCACTATACAACACTATACTTTCATATATAACATATACATACTTTATATATATATATACTATATACTAATATATAGTATATATATGTGTGTGTGTATTGTATACCTGACCGGTGTGGCCAGTGTCTGCACCGACTGGACAAGCTCCTTACTACCACGGATGTGCAGCCTAGAGGTTAGATAATAGTACAATATACATAGCTATACCATGATTCCCACAGTTTGTAGTATACTAGTACTCCATGCTGCCACGGATATGAAGCTGGGGGAAAGTACTTACAGTATACTCATGTATAGCAGTTACAAGAATATATCGTATCAAGTAGCAATACTCTTATATATAGCACCTGAATGACTGGCCGAACCCTCTGAACCCACGTCTCCTGCCTGCACCCTGGGGGGTGAGAGATACACTCACTCACACATCTCTATGAATAGATACTTCATCTTTGTGGTATTGAGTACTATATATATATACCTGCTTCTCCCCTGTGAGTTCTACACACGCCTATGTGTACAGGAATGCAAGCAGACATGTTCATATTCATACAAATACACAAATGTACACGTATTACTATTACTATACCTGCTTCTCTGCTGTGAGTATAATATATGTATAAATATGTATATGTGCTTATACTTATATACATATATATACATATGACTAACCTGCTTCTCCGCTGTGAGTGCCCCAGCCAGGTAGGGCAGGGGTCCATCACCATGGCCTAGGGTGAGATATTTACATAAATGTATGTATCCGAATACACATGGAAATAGTATATACCCACCTGCTGGCGCCCCTCCATGCAAGTAAGACCCTGAGCAGGGGCTGTCCAGCATTTCAAATGACAATTATAGAAGTGAATATACATATACTACCTATAGAGTATATATACTATAATACCTGCTGGTGCCCCTCCATGTAGATAGTACCCAGAGCATGGACTGTCCAGCATGACCAGGGATATATACTGGGATATATACACATGCAGATATATATTCAATTGCACCCACCTGCAGGGGCTCCACCGTGCAAGTAGTATCCAGAGCATGGACTGTCCAGCATGACTAGTGATATGTTGGCAAGGGCCAGTGCATCTAGTAGACGCAGGTGGGGAGGGGGTGCCAGGAAGGCAAAGATCCTCTGGACCAGTCTGGGTCATGAGAACAAACAGTATAGAACATATGTTGGTATAAGGAATTGATACATAATAGACATGAATGACTCTGGAAGGCAAAGATCCTCTGGACAAGTCTGCGACATGAGTAAAGAGTACATCAAAGCATATAGATATATTATTCACTATATATTGTGGTATGTAGTGAATACATGAGGCCAGGAAGGCAAAGATCCTCTGGACAAGTCTGAAATCATCAGGTATAGATAGGAAAGTAATAGCTATAAGAATATTAGTGTCTATTGGATAGTATCGCTCAAAGTTGTGTCTCATACCTAACTCCTAGGTATACACTGGGGTATATCGAGAGCAAAGTCACGATTATGCCTGGGGTAAGAAGTCTGATATATTTGTATTGAGAGTACATGTATATTCCCCAAAGGGTAAGAGAGTTGCGAGAGCCCTCAATACTCCATACATAGGGTTCAACGACAAAGATCAGATATATGCACACACACATATATATATATAAATACAAACTACCTGCTGGTCCCCTGACTGCATCATCCAGTCTGTATGCCAGTATGGGCAGATATGTATAAAGTAGTATATGATGGATATTATATATAGTATATATGATACTGCACTAACCCGCCGGCCCCCTGACTGCATTGTCCAGTCTGTATGCCAGAATGGGCAGGGATGTATAGAATAGTATATAGTGTATAGTTTATACAGTAAATATGATAATGCATATACCTGCTGGCCCTCTAACAGCGTCGTCCAGCCTGTATGCCAGTATAGGGAGGGATGCACAGAGCAGCAACAGAGGTGATACGGACCTCGATCCCATGGCCTAGGTAGTCAGCATTAGTATACAGTATATTTGCCTCGTTCCATATTTCTATACACCCATGTAAGGTATGTACCTGTCTGAGTTGATCCGATACGTATATGTGCCTCCACCCACTGGGATCTGACCCTCTCTCTCTCTCTCTCTCTCTCTATAACTATGCAATAATTACAACATTTTACCATATATAGTATTCACCTGTCTCAACTGGTCCGATACGTATATGTGCCTCCACCCACTGGGCTCAGAGCCCCTTCCGTCCCTGCCCTTCTTGTCCTTAGAGTCTCTCTCTCTCTCGGTGTCGTCCTCACTATCGTCCTGTTGAATTAGACATTTAAACATACAGTAAACAGTTAGAGTAACAATAATTAATTAAAATAATACTCTGTGTCATCGTCCTCACTGTCGTCCTAGGGGTTAGGTTAGGTATACACAATGGAGTATAAAGAAAATAGACTCATATATATATACAAAGTGTCTCTCTCTCTGTGTGTCATCGTCCTCACTATCAACCAGGGGGTTAGGGACTATTTACTATTTACACAGTATATATATAGATAACACATAGCTGACATTTATGTGTATAATTACATCGTGCTGATTGAAAGAGAACATGTATGTACTAATTGCACAGAGTTTACAAATATTATGTGTCTAAATACAATACAGTACCTGGTCACTGTTGGACCCCTTGTCCTCAGACGGTTCAGACGTGTCTGGGAGTTAGCTGAAGCATACGTCTGTATCTGTGATGCAATACTATACTCTCTCTCTCTCTCTCTATACATATACTACATACATACCTGAGTCAGCCACTGCGTCCCTGGCTATTGACTTGTGTCTGGAAGGGGCAGAGGCACCACCATATACCACTATTAATGCATATCCTTCTATGTATATACTATATATTACCTGAGTCAGCCACTGCGTCCCTGGCTATTGACTTGTGTCTGGAGGGGGCAGAGGCACCACCGTACTCGTCCACAGACACATCCTGAGGTTGGTATAGTATACTATGAAGATATGGTATATATGGTACATATGTAGATAAAGTCTATATATACACAGATATTAATATTATGAGGATACACAGTACTCCTCCACAGACACATCCTGAGGGATTAGTAGTTAGTAGATAGAATAGCATATATATAAAACAAATTGTATATATTCATAATATGATACCACCGTACTCATCCACAGACACACCCTGAGTGAGTAAGTATATACACACATACACAATATATATATATACACATATATATAGATGTATGTGTATCTTACACCATACCATACCTGTGTCACGTCCTCGTCCCAGTCCACCATATATGTACATATATATATATATGTGTGCATAGATATACCTACTGTCATATAGATATCCAACTCTCGTCTCATACCTGCGTCACGTCCTCGTCCCAGTCCACCATGACAGCACTGGTCTGGACCTATAGGGTTAGAGAAAGAGATAATATATATCACATATACATATAATACATAGTCTCTTCATAGTATATGTAAGAACTACACATTGGACTCAGTCCACCATGACAGCACTGGTCTGGGTCTGGGGTGTTAATACATATTCAGATATATTCTTATATATTCATAGAGAGAGAGAGAGAGAAGAAGAAGAATACCATGACAGCACTGGTCTGGACCTGGGGGGTGAGACAGTCTAATATACTTGTAACACTAGGATACACTATATTAGAGCATATTCAAGACCATAACAGAAGGTGTCTGGGTTCAATACACCACAAGTAATAATCATTCGTATACTCAATACCAATATCTATACCAATATATATCAATATATATTTACATACTCACCTGTCTTCTGAGCTCCAGGCATGTACTGAGCAGTGCCAGTACCCCACCCATGTAGGACATTCATATGCTATACTACATAGAGTATATATATGTGTGTATGTATGAACTATATAAGTACCTGTCTCCTTAGTTCTAGGCATGTACTAAGGAGTGCCAATATCCCACCCATGTATGACATTCATATGCTATACTACATAGAGTATACACATTAATATATATTCATGAACTATATAAGTACCTGTCTCCTTAGTTCTAGGCATGTACTGAGCAGTGCCAGTACCCCACCCATGTAGGACATGAGTCACTACACTATATAGTATATATATATATATATGTATATATACATATGTAGACATACCTGTCTCCTGAGCTCAAGGCATGTACTCAGCAGTGCCAATATCCCACCCATGTATGACATGAGTCTGAGGACAGAGGGAGAAGGTGCGACAGCTGATACCACTGATGTGCCTGACATTAGAATCAAGATGGATAATAATCAGTGTATTTATATTATGCGGGAGACCCATACCCTGCGCTGCCTTCTGGTACACCCAGCATGTGTAGAGCAGGTATCCCCACACACCCACAGAGCCAACCTTGCCTAGGGGTAAGAGGTAGTGTATGATACACATAGAACTATTATCCATGGACATGTATATGTATACAGTATCATATCCAACAACCTTGACAAGGGGTTAGAGGTAGTGTATACTGTGAATGATAACTATATAGATAGATACAACATACACAGACAGAGCCAACCTTGTCTTAGGGTTAGTGTTACAGTACAAGAGAATAGCTGTACTGATTCACCCATACACAACTAAGCTTATTGATCATTTACAAAATATGGAGAGAGCCAGGGATACACTTGTCAATACCTGCTGCGAGTATGGCGTCCCCTATGTACTTGCCATCCACTGCTATGCTGCCCCTCATCCGCTGGGAGGCAGAGGCACTGGAATCAGTCAGATATATGTATATGTTAATACATAGCTATATATATACATATATACAATGGATACACTGCTATGCTGCCCCTCATCCGCTGGGAGGCAGACGCACTGAGAGTGAGTATACTTATATATACTATAAATACTATATAAGCTACATATGCTATGCCTCCCTCGGTCCCCTGGGACACAACGGACATTTATGTGTACATTATGCAAACCTAATTATTCCAAGTATTCCTGCTACCCCCAGTATGCCGTATGCCAGGGAGTGATGATATATATATACAGCACATGTACCATAAGATAATGACTACATACCTGATAATACCGAGAATACCGGCTATTCCCAGTATGCCGTATGCCAGCACCGGCAGAGAGGACATGTATGCACATAGTGTATATAATAGTAATAATACCTAATAATTCCTAGCACTCCTGCCACTCCTAAGATGCCGTATGCCAGGACCGGCAGAGAGGATAACACTATAAACACTATTCATACCTAATTATTCCAAGTATCCCCGCTATTCCCAGTATGCCGTATGCCAGCACCGGCAGTGATGACGAGGACAGAGAGGCAGAGGCAGAGACCCAACGCACACTGAACCTGGAGGGTAAGTGACTGATATACCATATATATATATATGTATATATCTATATATATATAGAGAGAGAGAGAGAGAGAGAGAGAGATGAGGACAGAGAGGCAGAGGCAGAGACTCAACCTGAGGGGGTAAGACTATATAATAAACATATAGCATATATATTTACGTATATAGAGAGAGAGAGAGAGAGACCCAACGCACACTGAACCTGAGGGGGTAAGATATGTATATATGTATTGAGAGAGGGAGATGGGGAGGGAGAGAGATTAACAAATAAGGATACCTCCTGTGTATTGTGTCTGTAAGAGATGCCGAGAGTGTATATCCATAAATAGACAATACATATATAAGAGTGTATATATATTCAGTACCAATACATGTATATACCTACTATGTATGGTGTCTGTGACACTAGCAGCTGGACACTGGTTGGTGTCGTACAGGGTGCCAGAGGGCACTAGACCAGGTACTAGGGGGGTGGTGTAGGTGGGTCTAGTTGGAGGGGAATACCCATCACTACTCACGCTGGTGTAAGACAGCAGGAGAGAGAGAGAGAGAGAATGAGAGCAGACACAAGGGGAGTGGTTTTGGTCTGGTGGGTGGAGAGTATCCATCACTACTTTCGCTGGGGTTTGGAGAGATACACAAAGAGAGAAGGAGGGTTGGTGATGGGGTGACAGGACGGTACAGTGGGGGGATTGGAGTATTCATATATGGTAAATACACCTCCTCTCCGAGACCTTGACGTACAGGGCAGGTACACATGCTACCAATGTAACTATATATAGAGTTAATCTACATACATTAGTTCATATATTGTATACACATAGTATACATATATATATAGTCTACATCCTCTCCGTGACCTTGACGTACAGGGCAGATACACTTACTATATATGTACAATTATATATAGTGTATATGCATTATACTATCATACACACTGTATACCTTCTCTCTGTGACCTTGACATACAGGGCAGGCACATAGCCAGAACCCTCGGAGGTACCTGGGGCATCAGACACTATGAACACACATACCTTCTAAACTAGATTAACACCAATGAATATAATAGTATACTATACCCTCAGAGGTACCTGGGGCATAAGAGAGGCAGATTACCTCAACTTATGTAAAACCCACGGAGTTACACCATGCATTACTTTGAATATATAGGAATGGAGGGAATGCAGAATGTAGTTGAATATGTAGAAATTCATGTACTAATACTCACCGTGCACTATCACCAGTGTTGCATCATAGGCAAAGCGGACATAGCTGGGGGTGCCATTGCCTAGAATGTTAGAAGACACATATACACACATATATATATATAGATGATGATATACATATGATATATCCCAATAGTCTAGAGCGGACATAGCTGGGGGTGCCATTGCCTAGGGGTCAAAGAATGAATATCAGTATTTAGTGAATTAGCCACAAAATGCCTAGGGGTCAAAGAATGCAATAGTGTCGTGCATTAATCACAAACCTATATATGATGTATGGGGACGTTTGAACTTCACTCCAATGAATATGAGTCTCTCTCTATATATATACCTATGGGTACACCAGATAGTACATCCACAGGTGCATGTCTCCAGGAGAGAGTGAGGGAGGACACATTGTCAGAGTCAGAGCCTGGGGTTAGGAGATATAAACTCATATAGATGAATATATATGTTTATATGTATTGAAACAGGAGACACTAGAGAGTGTGTGAGGGAGGACACGTCGCCAGAGCCGGGTGAGAGGATACATTTACACATATATACAAGAATTGAGTGAGGGAGAAAGAGACATCCATGATAATATGAATATAATAACTGGTATCTTGCCAGAGAATCAGTATCAAATTGTATAAATGACTCTACTACAGTATCAATACATATACTATTAAAATATACTTTATATATACTATAATTCCAATACCTGGTATCTTCCCATCCACCAGAGCATCAGAATCAGACAGTATATGACACATATGTATGATACAATAAATCAATACACATCCTACATATACACTATATATCTACATATACTGTATATACTATATCATACCTGGTATCTTTCCATCCACCAGTGCATCAGTGTTGGGGGTGCGGCCAGAGTCTGACAGGTTCTGGGGTTAGTGTCAATATGCACACAATGAAAACATATATACTACATACTAATAATTATGTATATGATTACATACACACACATATGTTGGGGGTACGGCCAGAGTCTGACAGGTTCTTGGGGTCAGATACTTTCCATATTCGGAAGAGAATGAGAAGATACATAACTATCTATGTACTAACATTGCTTAGTGTGTAGCTACCATCACATACCTCCATGACCACTGGTACTGGTAGCATCACTCCGTCCTCTGTCTCCAGGTAGTACTCGTAGTATGCAGTCTCGGCATATCGGAGGGCGGCAACAGACACATAGCACTCCTGAAGGTCAGACACTTCTATCACCCTTATGAATACGTCATCGCTACAAATTATGAATGTGGAATTCCAACACTGCATCAATATAGAAGAGTATCCAATACCTCTGAGGGTGCCTTTCACACATAGCTATGTATCTGATGTGACTCAAAAATCAATATAGGAACACTGTGTACATCCACTTAAAATGGGAATTGTATACCTCTGTGTGTGCCTGTCCCAGTCCCAGATAGAGGCTATATAAAACAATAATAACAATATTCAGTATAATATTACTAATTAGTGGCTATACCACACTACATACATAGTACATATAGTAAGTATATATATACTATCTCACCTACGTGTGTGCCTGTCCCAGTCCCAGATAAATCAGGTATACCTAGGAGTCCCATATTTATACCCCAAATACATCATATATATATATACATATATATATATATATATATATATATACCTCTGTGTGTGCCTGTCCCAGTTCCAGATAGAGGGGGACACTGCTACCACCGCCTGACAGATTAGAATGTGAACATATTGTATACACATATGCTGGTATACACAATACTACATACTTCATCTAGGACACTGCCACCACCGCCTGGGTTTGAGTGTACACATACAATTATATATCACAAATATTCGACACATAGTATACACCATGTATACCACTACATACTATTTATACAATACGATACACTCTCTTACATATATATACAATATATACATATACCTGTCGTGACTGCACTGTCTGGTGCCTGTATACTCCTAGCTAGGGCACAGGGGGACATGGTATATATATACTATATACTATATACATATATACTATATACACTATATATACAATATATATACATATATATACAATATATATATATACATATACCTGTCGTGACTGCACTGTCTGGTGCCTGTACACTCCTAGCTAGGGCACAGGGGGACATGCTGTCCTGGGACACCATGTCAACAGATAGAAGGGAGCCATCTGTGGCGTATCTTGAGATTAGCCATGTATGTACTACCTACAGGTACATAAACAAGACAATACCAATGATGATTACCTATATGCCCATAGCAATGGTGCGTTGTGTGCCGTGTCACTGTCGGTGCTGACAGAGGCATAGGTGTACTCGGTGGAGAGGAGCACACCTATGATCAGCGGAATCAATTGATTGATTGATTGATTGATTGATTGATTGATTTAGGCATAGGTGTACTCGGTGGAGAGAAGCACACCTGGAGGTATATATTGATTGATTGACTAGACCTATTCAATTTTATGACTGACTTACCAGGATCGTATGCCGAGTCTGTTGGGTAGAGGGACTCAATCAGGGCACAGGGGGCTGGGGGTAAGGGATATATCATACAGCGTA
>BDIP01000416.1:7861-19525 GCA_003568945.1 Kipferlia bialata
CGTGTACACCATGTCTCTCTCTCTCTCTCCCCCCCCCCCTCTCTCTCTATATATATATACATAACTGTACCTCAGTGATGTTGTGTCTGATACTGCCGTGTACCCCATGTCTGTACTGACACTGGTAGAGGATGTGGAGTAGGAGGGGGACAGCGTCACAGCAGCACCCGTGTCAACTAGGCCATACCCAGTGGCCCTGAATGGTAAGTTGAGGTATACTACATATGTAAAACCACATATACATATACATGGAAACATAGTTATGTCAGTGTCAACTAGGCCATACCCAGTGGCCCTGGGGGTAAGGGGAGGGGCGATACATATACTCATAGAGAGAGACTCACTGCACTATAGTTTTCGACAACCACAAACCTGCTGAACCTCTGCCCATTGGCACTGTATGTCCAGGCACTCTTGGAGAGCAGACCTGGGCTCAGTATATAGTGGTCGCTGGTCATACACTCATTGAACTCACCGCATTACGATGATGCGTTTCCATCATAATTTGGATATACATGTCTACCCACCTAGCCACGTGTCGTCTGTGGGTCTGGCCGTGTCCATTAGAATGGCTATAACGTCTCTGAGGTGAGGGGGGCAGTGGCACACAAATCGAATACTACACACTATTATACGTTATGTGAATACAGTGTGAATACACTAATATTAAAGAGAGAATATATATAAGAATACACTGCACCTGTAATGCAGCTCTGGGTGTGCCTCCAGGATGAGTGCTATGAATAATATTACACACACACACATATATATATGAACACATACAATACCTATAGTGCAGCTCTGGGTGTGCCTCCAGCATCAGTGCTATGGCACCTGACACAAGGGGTGCAGAGCCAGAGGTGCCATAGAAGCCAGAGGTGCAGGAGCCTGAGGGTGAGGGAATAGAAATGTGGAAGTATACCTGTGACATGTAAGAGTATCTGGATTGTATAACATATGCACATACCTGATATGGTTGGGGCTGTGAGTCCCGTGCTCTCGAGAAGGCTGGGGGTGAGAACGAGAGATTACGAGCACAATATACATTCACTAGTGACGCATTAGTGATAGAACTCGTGATATACTAATGGTATTATACATGCCGTACGTGCTTGTCTCCCCACTGGGTGCAGCTATCAGGACATTGGAACCTGGGTTGGGATGGTATGTGTACAGAACAACCATGTCAAATACTGTTTGCCCAGCAGGTGCAATGTTTACCTCTATATATACCAAGACATCTACATACCTGGGGATGTGTATATACACACACGCACACACACACACACACATATATATACTTACATATACAGTTGTACCAACCTGGGGATGTGTAGCTGGTGGCTGTGCCGTCTGGTCCGATGGCACCCACCACAATGACACCAAGGCCTAAGGTGAAGGGAACATTACATAAGATTACACACAAAATACTATGAGTGTCCACCACAATGACACCAAGGCCTAAGGTGAAGGGAACATTGATACTCAATGGAGTGTTGTATATGGTACAGTTGATAGTACCATCAGCTACATACACTGTGATCATCCTAACATCTAACTACCACAATGCCACTAAGACAGTAAGTACAGTAAATATATCATATATACACATACATACCTCTCTGCTCCGCACTGTCATTGGCGTCCCCCGACACATCGCCACTGTTACCAGCTGCAAACACAGGGACGGTGCCTAGGCCTGGAGTAAAGGGGGTGATATAGATATACACACAAACAATATATGAACATATATGACAGAGCAAACACAGGGACGGTGCCTAGGCCTGGGGGTGAGGTATACATGCATAGATACAGACTCTATACATATGCCAATACTAACAATAGAGGTAGACACTTTACATATATGATATGATACTATACTGTGTTTCTAAATATGAAAAGATGAAACCACTACAACCCGTACCGTCTCTCCCGTTAGCCAAGGAGTAGTCTATGCCCAGGGTCTGGATAGCCAGTTGGCTGGTGAAGAGAAGGTAGCTGGGGTGAGGGTGTTAAGAGGGAACCATTATTAGATAAATACATATGCATTTATAATTTTACATATCAATTGACTGGTGAAGAGAAGGTAGGAAGCTGGGGGTGAGATTTTCCAATTGTATGTGTATGTCTGTATCACTCTGTATCAATACATCCACTCACTCTGAGTCGCATGCGATGCTGTCACAGACCACCGATCCCCACGAGTTGTTGGATATGTCTATGCCCTCACACCCATCGGTGAAGGCATCAACGATGTTGGCCAGGGTCATGCTGGGGTGAGGGGGTGAGGGGGTGGGGGGGGGGTAGGAAAGAAAGAGTGATATCAGGATTAGTCACCAGACGGAAACCATTCACCTATTGAATATGAGTCTCCTCCCCACGAGTGTTGTCTGTGGTGCCACCCCACTGCCACAGGTGCCATTGTCCTTGGTGCCTGCTGCTACGCCTAGGGGTAGAAGGCATATACTCTATTATATGTATATATATATGTGTGTGTGTGTGGAGAGAGAGGGACAGGTGCCATTGTCCTTGGTGCCTGCTGCCACGTATCAAGGTCAACGACACACATATATACATAGAGAGAGAGACAGAAGTACACATTGGTATCTAAGAGTACACTCTATACACATTCAATACCCGTACGCTACATATATATATATCATATGTATACCTGCCACCATGACCCCGTGGTAGTCATCGTCAGCATACATTTGTATATCATAACACCATACATAGATATATACAATGCCGTATTGTAGTAACATATATCAGTCTATACCTGCCACCATCACCCCGTGGTAGTCATCGTCAGCATACATTTGTATATCATAACACCATATAGATATATACAATGCCCCAATACACATTCTACACATTAGTATATACCTGCCACCATCACCCCGTGGTAGTCATCGTCATCATGGCCAGAGGGGTCGGAGGTGTCGTCCTGGTACATCAGAGACAATTAGTGAATAATTGACAAATGCATTTTAAAGCAATACAATGAGGACACTTAGGTGAATAGAAAATCTTTACAATAGAAATAGCCTTCTTGTCCATACACTATGATGCATCATATACCTCATAGTCGTATGACAGCCCCATGTTGACCCTGCCTGAGAACTCATCGAGGGAGGAGTCAAGGCCATCGTCTAGGGTGAGCGTATAATAATGTATATGGTGAGAGATAGAGAGAGAGAGAGAGAGAGAGAGAGAGATGACAGGGTGGAGTCAAGGCCATCGTCTACAGTGTTAGGTGGGGTGCCAATAATACTCTATATACACATACTATATATATCATTTAAATATATTCACGGTTGTGTGGGTAGTACGGTATCTGGATTCAACGAGGGTGGAGTCAAGGAGGTAGTCTATAGGGTAAGGGTATATAAATATGAATATGTAGAGAGAGAGAGAGAGAGAGAGAGAGATGACAGGGTGGAGTCAAGGCCATCATCGTCTGTGGTGTTAGGAGTCATACCAATACATGAAGAAACTATATATTCAGTGAATATACATACATATATATCAACATTCCCAATATCGCTAATGTGACCCCCTCCCCATAGTACCTTGCCTCCCAAGCAGGGGAACCATATACATATATCCACTATGGATGTCTGAATATGTATACATTTATATATTCATATATGTCGTTACCTAGTACGGCCAGCGTGACCCCCTCCCCGTAGTACCCTGCCTCCCATGCCGGGGTCAGGTTCATGTCAATGCCAGACTTGTAGGCCAGGCCCTCTCCACTGGGGTGAGAGAATAGCTGTATACATATATACATAGATATATCGGAGAGAGTACTGATATTGTCAATGTCAGACTTGTAGACCAGGCCCTCTGCACTGGGGGGTGAGACAGTAGTATATATATATATTGGATGATAACCTAATGAGTGCATACATATACATGGTGTCAATGTATTGACTGATGCTGAAAGTGAAGACTAGTCCCTCTCCAGTGGGGCGGAGAGAGAGAGTATATGTTATAAATGTATATATATATAGAGCATGCTCCCACTGTGCAGAGAGGACCTATACCATCGTATATACTATATATATGCATACATCATTGATATAAGAGTGACTATACCTGTTTGCATGCTCCCACTGTGCAGAGAGGTAGGGGTCTGTTGTGAAGACTGTCCTCCTGCCACCCAGCACCTCATCCACATAGAAGGGGCCATCATACATATACTCATCACTCCCACTGCTAGACAGAGACTCTAGGGAGGAGACCACCCCCTCCCCCTCTCCATCTCCCTCTGCCTGACATGCATACACCACATGGCTCTGCCCCACTCTGACTACAGAGACAGGGGGGAGAGAGGAGAGAGCGGTGAGGGGGGCCAGGCAATGGGCACTCTGTGTTCCCTTTGTCTGTCCATCACCACTGGCATAGGGACATGGGGTGTGTGTGACACTAGCCTGAAGGGCCTCGATACATATGAACATGCAGGCTAGCACACAGGGAAGCAGGACACCTGACACATGAGAGAGAGAGGACTGTGTCTATTCTTGGAATGGTAGGTATACACATGGAATGTGCAGGGCGGGGAGGGGGGAGGGGGGGGGGTATTGAAGATCAAGAGCGCTAATGAATGTGACTTCCATACGTATAAACTGATATGGTGAGGCACAGACACGTTGACTGGCACCGTATTCTATGAGAGTCAAATATGCGACATACTAACCTCTCAGTGACATCGTATTAGGCAACCCTCCTACACTAGGTGGTCTCAGGTGCTTGAGAGGCTATATCCCTACGGTATATCCTATCAGGGAACAGTTCCTGTATCACTACTGCCCAATGGCCCGGTGAACAGTCGGGCAAGCAATAGTGTAAAGGGGTGTAGGACCCAGAGTCTACTCAAAAACTGGCAACCTCTGTTCAGCCACCTAATAGCCTTTCTCTTCCAGCCTACTATACCCTCCCTCCACTGTATTGTGGGTACTCTAGATGGCCTCAGGATTTGGGTCCATGGTCCCACCCCAGCTGCTGGACCCCAGACCCCAGCTGTTGAGTGTAATCAGGAGGTATGGGCTCTGGGAGTGAGAGCCTGTCTGTGTATTATAGGAGATTGTATAACACTCACTATCAGTAATTATGCCGTCGCACAGTATGAATTACCGTAGCTGTATATAACGTTGGATGTCTCTCTCTCCCGCGCAGCATTCTCTCCCCCCCCCCCCTCCCCCCCTCTTCCCCGTCCTCCCCCAGTGCCCTCCATACCTCTCTCTCTCTCTGTTTTGCTCTCCATTCCCTTTGATCCCTCAGAGTTGATGGGTGTGTCAGTAGATATCCTCAATACCTCTCTCTAGTCTTCCATGCCTCTCTCTCCCCCCCTCCCACCACCCCCCACATCATACTCCCTTCCTTGCGTTTCTCTCAATTCTTTACCCAGGATAGATGGGTGTGTCAGTGACATTGACACATCTTTGGCGGATGAGAAGAGGGCACTGCACGACCTGAGGTGAGTAACAGATAGATGTATACACTTTCTCAAAATTGCCTATGTACCCCCCCCCCCCCTCTCTATAGTGTTGAGAAGAGGGAACTGTACGACCTGAGGTATATATAAGCACTCACCAGTGTTTGTTCTCATCCCCATTATAAATGTCTCTCTCCTATCCATATTTATCCCCAGAGTTCGTACGTCTGCCCTTCGTCGTGTCAGAGATGAACTGGCGGCACAGGCCGTGTGTCAGACAGTGGGTGAGAAGGAGACAGAGACTAGTGGAGAGACTGGTACTAATGGACGGCAGAGGGCAGAGGAGGCAATAGCAATGGTATTCTCCTTGTATTCTGTTTGTCTCATGCATCAATTGTATTTGTACTATATATTAGTTGTATTAACGGCAGAGCGCAGAGGAGGCAATAGCAAATGTGAGGACCCTCCATACACACTGTAGAACCTATATCCTGATATACCCATACACTACTCACACTCTCTTATCCATCAGGACTACACCTCTCTCTGCACCTTCTGCACCAGCCAGAGGGACAGGATGGGAGACACCCTTGCATACACAGAGGGGGAGAGAGTGGAGCCAGTGCAACACTCCAAGAAGGTATTTGGATACTTAGGAGTGTAAATTGTTTTCTGAATAAGTACCTTTGTACACAGAGGGGGGGGGAGTGAGGGGGAGGGGGTGGAGCCAGTGTCACACAAAGAAGGTGGGTGGTAGTGTGTATATGACACCGTCTGTAATGAGGGTGGGCGAGGTGGAACCTGCCAACACTGAGTGTATTGTGTTGCACAATATGTGTTTATAGGTGTTTTACACCAGTATACAAGTGTTTGATACGTTCAGCGGTATTCAGAGGTGTATTGAGGTACCATCTATTACTTTTAGCCCATGCTCACTCTCAGGTCATCGCTGCATACACCTCTGCCTGTCAGACAGTGGAGGACCTGAAGAGTGAGATTGAGGTGGGGGGATATATGTATCCCATTCATCTATCCCAATGTACTGTTCGCTCTGCTGTATGTTGCGCATTTCAATACAGACGCATATATGCCCAATGTATTGTTATTACTCTCCCTGACCCTAGGTCCTGAGACAGGACCGAGAGCTCTGTGCTGCCTCCAGACTGCTATCACCCCTGATAGAGGCATCTACAATAGCCAGGGAGAGAGTAGTTGAGATGGGGGCAGAGGTATAATATATATACAGTGTATATAATATATACAGTGTATACTACATATGCATACTGTCCCCTCTGATAGAGGCATCCACTATAGCCAGAGAGAGACTGGCAGAGATGGGGGCTGAGGTATATTATATATACAGTGTATATAGTATATACAGTGTATACTACATATGCATACTGTCCCCTCTGATAGAGGCATCTACTATAGCCAGGGAGAGTGTGCAAGAGATGGGGGCTGAGGTACATATACACTGTATAGTTGTGCAAAATGTAGTATTAATACACACATAGGCATCTACAAGAGCCGGAGTGTGACAGAGATTGGGTGTATAGGCAACAGTATATGTGTTGATAAGTGGAGTATGACCCTCACCCCCAGGTTGCTGCCCTGGATGCAGTGTGGCAGGCCATAAGGGGGCAGACGCAGGTAGCATGACTGTTTTTTATCATTTCATATATACGTGTGAATGCTAGGATACTTCCCTTTTGTACTTTTGAATTGTGTGACTTCCATGTCTCTCACCCTCACCCTAGATCCGGTCTGCTGCCGCTGCCCTCTCCTCCCACCCCTCTGCCCTATGTGATGCATGTCACAAGGCCACAGAGGCACTGAGGACAATTCAGGTATATGCACGATTGTACACTTGTACCATTTATATATTCTATTCCTATGTGATGCATGCCACGGCAATTTAGGCACTGAGGATAATAATACAGGTGTAATTATGGTAGGAAGTGAGCTACACGCACTATATATACTCTGCCCTTCGTGATTGGGAGATAAGACGACAATGTATGTATAGAAGATGCGTTTGTAGTATTTATGACTTAGGTTGCCGTAGTGTGTTAGTCCAAGCTCATGATGTTACATTAATTCACTTTCTGTTTTGAGTGTGAGTATGTATGTCTTTTGTATTCTTACCCCCAGGCGGCCATTGAGGCCGAGTCCCAGTCCATGCGACAGGGCATCAGTGCCAGACGGGCACTGGGGCCAGAGTATGCAAACATAGTCAGACAGGTGGGGATGGTAATGTACTATGTACTATGTATCAGGAATACTATACTATATATCGGAATCAGTAGAAGTATGCAAACATAGTCAGACAGGTGGGGTGTATTGGGGTGTATAGTATAGTATGTCTCTGAATGTTTGTTTCTTCTATCATGTGAATATACTATACTCTGGATATACCCTTACCCCCAGGTCAAGCATGCCAGGGAGCAGGCATATGCGTGTTTCATAGTGTACTATTGCATTGACATAGATCATATAGTATCCTTTTAGTATTGTATACCCTAACCCCAGGTCAAGCATGCCAGGGAGCAGGCATATTCGTATTTCATGGAGTACCATTGCATTTACATATATCCTATAGTATCCTGTTAGTATTGTATACCCTAACCCTCCAGGTCAAGCATGCCAGGGAGCAGGTGGCATCCAAACAGGCCATGCTGGATGGGGTCAAGGGGCTAGTGTGATGTATGAATAGAGTGTATAGAATATGAATGGGCAGTGCCATGGACTGGTTTCTATGCTCTGTGTCGAGTGTTATCAATGGTATTAGACCATTTGCTTCTATTGGAAGATGCATTGGGTGGTACTCTGGTTCAGTCAGTTGACGTAATATCATGACGACTAACAACAAGTGCCTCATTATTTCTATAATTTGAATAATAATACCGTGACGGATTTTCCGTCAGGGGGATAAGATAGATATGTTTGATATGACTCCATAATATGACTCCATATCAAGCACAGTGACCCAAACTGGTTGGGTACTCCTATTTGCAGAAGTAGGATGGGGCGAACAACGACAGGCTGATACTGGACAAATATCACTAGACTGTGACCTGAAAACACGACCAGCACAGGCTGACACATCTGACTGTTGTGGCTCAACTAACACTTGCCAGACGGGACTTGGATACCCGTAACGAGGAGATGTCTCTGTGGAGGGCTTACGAGGTAAGTAACGCCAGCTACATCTAGTAGATGACATCTACATCTGGACAGTGACCGAGGACCTCTTGTTGCTGCCGTTCTCATACACACACACCTCCACCACCTCCTCCACTCCCAGCCTACATGACACACTGACAGTGCCCTTAGGGCCTCTGAACGTGATGGAGGTACCTGACCTAGAGCAGTCTACAGTGCCGCTGGATTGGTACAGGACCATGGTACCAGCAACCTTGATGTATACACGTCCACTAGCATTCAAGCGCCACTCGAGGCCATCTATACCAGGCACTGTGAGGTTAAAGGTGCGTGCTGTACCCTTGGCTATCCTGGTCACTGGTCTGTCAAAGAGAGGCACTGTCTGGATATCAGCCTCTCTCCATGTCTCCTGTGACAGTACAGTATCCGTGAGGGTGCACCCTCGGAGGTCGCAATAGGTGAGTTTGACAGAGGAGAGATCCATACCCGATAGATCCATATCAGACAGGTCTAGTCCAGAGAGATTAGCTCCGTTCAGACAGGCTATACCCCTCAGCTGAGTGACTGTCAGGCCTCTGACTCCATTTAGGTTGGCACCAGTGAGATCGGCACCCGACAGGTTGGTATCGGTGATATCACAGTCCCTAAGAGTGGTTTCACGTAGGATAGAGCCCGTGAGTGTGACGCCCGATAGGTCACACCTGGACAGGTCTGACTGGCTTAAGTTGACTGAGGTCAGGTCCATGTCTGATAGGTCCATCGCAGACAGGTCAATGCCTATCAGAGTGGCACCGGTGATACTGACATCATAAAGAGTAGCCTCAGTGAGGTTGGCCCCTGTGAGTGTTATGTTGGTCATGTCGCAACTGGTGAGATCGACCATGGAGAGGTCGACGCCGGAAATGTCCATACTAGAAAGGTCTAGACCAGAAAGGTTGGCTCTAGTGAGACTGGCCACACTCCTAAGTTGTGCATCTGTGAGGCCATATACATCGGACAAGGTCACCTCACTCAAGTTGGCACCAGTCAGTGTGGCGTCAGTGAGAATGGCGTCAGTGAGGTCACAGCATACAAGTGTTGCATTGGTGAGGTCACATCCGGTGAAGTCAACACTGGAGAGGTTCATCTTGGTAAGGTCCGCCCCTGACAGATTGAGTCCTGAGAGGTTGGCACCGGTGACACTGGCAACACTCCGAAGCTGTTCACCGGATAAACCCCTCGCACCAGTGAGAGTGGCCCCAGAGAGAGTGGAATCAGTGAGATTGGCACCAGTTACAGTGGCACCGGATAGATCACAGTCAGTGAGTATCGCATCGCTCAGATCACATTGAGTGAGCACTGTCTGGGAGAGGTTGATGTTGGACAGATTCAGGTCGGATAAGTCCAGTCCTGTGAGGTTGGCTCCAGTGAGACACCTCGCACCCTGGAGATGTGCGTCTGTTAGACCACATACATCAGTAAGATTGGCCCCAGTGAGAACAGCACCATACATATCAGCCTTAGAGAGGTTGCATCTGGTCAAGACTGCCCCAGTGAGGTCAAGCCCAGTGAGGTCCCATCCTGTCATAGTGTATCCACTGATGGCAACACCAGTGACACTGGATGCTGACCGGAACTGTTCAGCCACCATTCCACGGATATGAGTGAGGTCTGCATCCTTTAGTCCAGCCCCACTCATCCGTGCACGTGTCAAGATGCAGCCAGTCAAGCATGCACCAGTGAGGTCACACCCAGTCAAGTCAGCCCCAGAGAGATTCAGATCGGTCAAGTCCCATTCGGCCATGGCCTGATCTGCCAACACTACACAATCTACACTATGGGCACTACGTAGCTGTGCACTTGTAAGACCGGCCACACCCCAGAGGCACACACCTGAGAGGGTGCAGTTCTTTAGACTTGCACCGGTTAGACATGCACCTGTCATGTCCGCTCCACTCAGGTCAGCATTGTCTAGAACCACTCCAGAGAGGTCTAGGTTGGATAGGCCCCCCCCTGCCAGGTTCTGTCCAGTGAGGTTGACTCCCGTGAGACATGTAGCCTGGTGCAACATGGAGTGGGATAGGCCATGGACGTGTGACAGGTTGGACCCTGTCAATGTGCTGCCAGTCATGTCACACCCTGTCACATCAGCCTCCTTCAGGCAGGCATTGGAGAGGTCACACTGCGTTATGGCCACACCACCTAGTGTGACTGAGGTCAGCACAGCGCTCACCAGGCTGCATCCAACCATGGTGCACCCCTCACTGAACACTACGTCTGTGCAGACAGCATTGTCACACACTGCTCCATCTAGGCTACAGCCAGTGAACGTACATCCTGTGCAGGTGAGGTGCTTGAGGTCTGACCCCTCGAAGCTGCAGTTGACGAACCGAGTGTTTGTTATACTAGCCCCACTCATGGTGGAGATGGAGCAGTTGGTGAATGTCCAGTCGTGTAGCTGCCTGTCTGCAAGACACCTTATGGGACAGAGAACACCCATCACTCCATCGGTGCTGGTAACATCTACACCTTCTGACACACCAGAGTCCACTAGGGTCTCCACCTCACCCAGACATGTGGCGAATGGTCTACCTTCCACTACCTCACCCTCCTCTTCCTCCTCTACCTCCTGGCACATGGATGTCCACACACCTCTTGTAACCTCGAAGCACTGTCCCTCTACCTCTGCCACGCCCTGTATCACCCCCTCACCTGCCATACCACCAACCACTCTGCCAAATGGGGTGCCCTCCATAGGGTGTACACCCACCATATCGGCAGGTACCAGGGGGTAGTACCGCATACCACTGGGTGTATCAAGTACTAAGGAGTCTCTAGCCTTTGCCAGACGGGGCTGGGCGCAGAGGGAGAGGCTGAGAGACACCGCCTTGTGGTTGTCTATGTCCACTCTGACTAGCTGCCCCTGTACACATGCATACACACTTCCCCTCAGGTAGAGTGGGGTACCAGAGACAGGGGGTAGGGTACTAGTACCATCAGGTACTGACACCAGTGTGGTCCAGTCACAGTCTGGCTCATACACTGCCAGACCCACTAGGGAGAGGTCAGTGCCCAGTGTGATG
>BDIP01000418.1:4831-19512 GCA_003568945.1 Kipferlia bialata
TGTCCCTCTGTTTGCCAGTCTCTCTCTCTCTCCCCCCCCCCCATCTTACTATAGGTGTCTGGTCAGCTTCCCCAAGTGGAAGCCTCTGTCTGTGTGCCTCTATCTCTCTCTCTCTCTCTCTCTCCCCCCTCTCTAACTATAGGTGTCTGGTTAATCCCCAAGTGGAAGCCTCTGTCTGCGTGTCTCTATCTCTCTCTGTCTCTCTCTCTCACCATTCTTACTCTAGGTGTCTGGCCAACTTCCCCAAGTGGAAGAGGGAGGCTCTGATGAAGACACTCTCTGATGCTATAGGGTCAGAGGCAGAGGGAGATGGAGATGGAGAGGGAGAGGGAGAGGGAGAGGGAGAGGGAGAGAGGTTTGGTCCCTGGGCAGGTGAGGATGATGAATGTATTCTATCCGTATTTGCATTCACCACATACAACAAGGGGGTGGCACTCTCTCTCTTTCTCTCTGTATGTATATCTTACTCTCAGGTACTGATAGCATGAGGGATGCCTTCACCACATACAATAAGGGTGTGGCATCCAGTGGCGGGAGGGCCCTGGACACACACTCCCTCACACTCTTTGACAGTCTGTGTGATGGGGCAGTGTACCATTTAGTGAATGAGGTACATATATATGTATATACTCTCTCTCTTTATATATATATGCTGTATATATACTCTTTTGGCATTCTCTGCGATGGGGCAGTGTATCACTTGGTCAATGAGGTACTGATACACATATAGTTAATATGTGTAAATATATCGTACATGTCTGTTGTAATTATTTGGATGGTTTGTACTCACTCCTAGGTCCGGCGAGCCAGACGCGGCCTGTCCCTGGAGAAGGAGAGAGAGAGGGTGGCAGAGAAGGAGAGAGAGACAGATGAAGTGGGGGCACTCACACTGGTCCTACCTCCTCACAGGTGTGTGTGTATGTATGAATATGTCTCTATGTATGTATATGTACATTCATCAATGTATGTGTATAGAAGTATATTTCCGTCTAACCTCTAGTGTTGCAGATACTGACACCTCTGGCAAGGGCAAGAGAGATATCATACTAGCCACTCAATTACTATATGTGTATAGAAATTTCCTTATATTCATATATACATACCCAAACCTAACCCATAGTGTTCCAGACACCCCTGGCAAGGGCAGGAGAGAGGCTGTGTCCTCTAGGTTCCCATCTGAGTTCCCATCAGACCTCTACTGCTGTGAGAGGTATGAGTACATAATACAATAATAAGACAGGATTACAATATACATATAATAGTAGTATTGGTGTTAGTGTCCAATACGTCTCTGATTCTTCGAGTCGTCTAGTTACTACTGTGAGATTTACCATCGTTAATTGTGTAGTATACACTACAGTATATAACTGTGGGTATATTAGTCTAATTATATATATATTCATTGTGTAGTGCTTACTCACAGGTCTTGTCTGGCTGCATATGATGAGCCTGAGAGACATGCAGAGAGGGACGCACTCATGGCTAAGGTACCAAACCTATACGCTTGTGTATACATTGGGTATAGAAGTATCTAATGCGAGACTGTATCCATGTGACAGGCACACATATGTATATACTATAACTATGTTATTTTACCTCTAATCTTTAGATCCGTGTCCTGGCCAAGAGGTGGAAGTTCATATTGATTTTATTCACATACACAAATTACATTTTATATATACTATATACTATACATACCTCTAACCCCCAGATCCGTGTCCTGGCCAAGAGGTGCAAGTTCCTGGGGGAGTCCAGGAAGCAGCCCCATCTGCAGGTAGTATATATATCGTCATTTTAGACTCAAGTATGCGTATGCAGATGCCTATGCTAACCCCTTAGAACTTCATCATAGACCATGTGATTTATCCAGTATTTGCACTTGTGTACGTATCCTTCCTCTATTCTTCTATTCTAACCCTCTAGAACTTCATCATGGACCATCTGTATGACATTGAGGCCAGGCAGTTCAAGTGGGGGCTGTGCGAACAGGTGGGGGATCACCTTTATGATAAGACTATTGGTACATTAATCAGTAAACCTTACTCTCGTACTGGTTATCTTCCTCTTGTGTGTAGTGATATCATTCCCTCTTACTTTAGGCCGTGATGCGCATGATTGGCTGTCCCTCGCCCCAGAAGCTGACCCTTCTCATCCAGAGGGGGCTGGCATCAGGTATATATGGATGTATATATATATGGATGTATTTGGATACATACACCTCACTCAAGATTGAGTGTTATATGTGTCATTTATATCCCCCCATTCCCCTCACCGTTGTAAAGAGCTCCCATACCATTCACTCTGAGCGTCTCCCTCTCTCTCTCCCCCTCTCCTTACCCCCAGGCATAGACCAATTGTGTTCCCTCTCCATCCTGCCCTTACTCTCTCTCTCGTCACCCCCAGGCATAGCCCGTGACACATCTGTCAGGTGGAGGAGGGGAGGCAAGCAGGTATGGGCAGATATAGATAGTTTATACCTAGTATGTCTTGTATACTATGACTAGTATATATAGAGAGGAAGAGAGAGAAGGTGAGGTAGACTTGTGCCACATCAGTCAGGTGGAGGAGGGATTGGAAACAAGTGCATGATATATATACCTTATCTATGTATAGTACCTGTGAGTGTATTTTGCATGTCTATTCTTTTACTTCAGGACGACTCTGATTCTGATGACACCCCTGTTGTCAAGAGTGAGAGACTCAAGACTAGGGCCAGAGGGACACCAAGGGGGAAGGGTGGCAGGTATAGTTGATATGTGCATGTTCATCCCTTGCCTCGACTGTTGTATGCTGTTTTCTCTCTCTAATTAATATAAATGTATATTAATTCCCCACTCTTTAGCTCACCTCCCATGCCCTCTCCGTGCGTACACATCTATATTTGCCTCTATTTCAATTTCCATCTTCTCCATTAGTCTCTCTAACTACCAGATTCATCGCCTTCAATATTTTGTTTTACAATGCTCTCTTTCAGTATGATTATATATCTATATATATACTAATTCTCAGATTCACCTCCCATGCCCTGCCCATGCGTACCAGTGTCCCCAGCACACCTGCCGCACCTGCTGCCTCTGGTGCAGATGCTGCCACGGATGGGGACGCCAGGCTGGAGCTATTGGAGGGACACCCACAGAATAAGGAGGTGTGTTTGTGTAGTCAATGTTTTACACCGTAAGATGTAAATACATACACATACACTGACCCCAGACTGTCAGTACTGTCATTAGTATACTGCATATATATACTATATACTATGTATACTATTTCTTGCCTCACCTGTATATATATATGTGAATGTGAATGTACTTCTATGTAACCCATCTGACCCCAGACTGTCCTTGCCGCTGTCATTGGGCTGCATGAGAAGCTCAAGGCTAGGTGGGTAAATTGTCTCTCTCTCTTAGGATATCTATTCTTATATGACTATTTCTGTGTCATGAGAAGCTAAAGGCTAGGTGAGCAGAAGTGAATATGTGCAATAGTTCTTTTGTTGTGTTCACAATATTTACATATATGATCCTCTCTAACCTCTTAGGAAGTATGCCGTGTCCAAGGTCAGAGGGGAGGAGAAGAGGAAGTTCATATCAAGGTGAGTATATGCAGTCAATATATTACATCAACCTGTACTGATTCCATTTGTGGGTTGTCTTGTCTCTCCCACTCCCAGGTGGTTCCTGGACCTCACCACTGGCATCTTTATATTCGTTTCTTCCTATCTTTGTACCATGATACTCTTCTCTATACAGTACCTCTTACTCCCAGGTGGTTCCTGGACCCTACCTCTGGCATGCTGCTAGTGGATGCCAGATACGTGGGGAAGCTGGTCGGGTCTAAGGTTCGTATATACGTATATCCATTATCTTAATTATTTATTTACTATGTTAATATGTTAGTTACGACAGTGTCGTTTGTGTGTTTGCATATTTAGGGTTGTATATAATATGTACATATTATCGTCTGACCCCTAGCCCTACCTGGTTCAGGACGTAGAGGCAGCTGCCAAGGCTAGGCTAAGGTATAGGATATGTATGGTTATACCTAATTCATATATGAATAGTTAGGTATAGATATATACGTGTAAGCAACTGCCAAGGCGAGCACTCTTACTTACCCCTTGGAGTGGTGACAATGTGGCCCTTGACTCTGAGTCTGAGTGGATATATATGTACACATTTATAGCGAGATTCTTTAGTATCACATTCTATTCTCCATCGGCGTGTGTCCCATAGTCCTCACCCCTAGGAGTGGTGGCAATGTAGCACTAGATTCTGACTCTGAGGCAGAGGCTGAGTCTGAGAGTGAGGGAGAGGAGGAGGAAGAGAGAGAGAGAGAGAGTGCAGAGGAGGGGGAGGTACCAGTCAAGAAGGAGAGGAGACGCAGAGGTATGGACGAATCTACTCCTATAATGCTTTCATGGTTAATCATATGAATACAACTCGTTGTGTCCTACTTATCTCTCTCTCTCTCTCTCTACACCCTTTATTCACCCCAGTTGTTGTGGACGAGGACCAGGACGGGGAGTGGAAGGTGAGTGGCGTCTTTCGATACGTAGTCTCTGGTGCATATCACCGATCCAAGATAGGACTGCTGGCTACCACAATAGAAGTGGTATCTTCACTTGCGCATAGTATCTTATATGTGTTTATAACCCCAGGAGAGTGACCGCCCCACCCCGAGGAGAAGAAGGGACAAGACACCACGCACAACACGGGCCAAGAGTGGGAGAGGTACTCTCTCACTCTTTCTCTACACTCTATATTTACTCCAGCTGTTTCGTATTCTCTTTGTCACTCTCCATCTCTCTCTCTACACCCTCTATTCACCCCAGCTGTTGGCGATGCCCTAGGTACAGTTGCAGTGGGTGGAGTCACAAGGCACCAGGGGTACGTATATATATACATCTATCATACCTCAAGTATTAACTATCTCAGACCTCTAGTGTTGACTATTATTGACAATTATTGACCCGTTAGGGAGGATAGAGCTGCTGCCATTGCAGGCTTCTTCAAGAAGTATGGCGTGACATGCTCCTCATCCAGGATGGGCGAGAAGAAGAGGCAGTTCATCAAGGTATCCCTATTCGTGAGAAGTGTTTCATGACTCTCTATTGGGATTTGGTGCCTAGAGCGACTGTCTTATGTTTTGGTATTCTACTAGTAACCCCTCAGGACTGGTACATTGACATTGAGACTGGGCACTACGTCATGCCACCAAGGTAGGGGACATTTATATATTCATATATATATACTTCTTTTTAAGTATCTGTATCAGTATATTAATACATAATGTATACACCACTATTTTCTATGATACTCTTTCTATATTGAGTCTCTGTACTCAATGGTTGTCCCACCGTTTATCCTTACCCCAGGGATGTCCAGAAGCAGATGAAGAGTGGAGACAGGCTGATAGCAGACGTGGAGATTCAGGTATGATTCTGAGTAGTGTTGAATATCTGTGTATATTTACTTTCCTCTCACATTAGCACCCTTCCAAGGCAGTCCTTCTCTCTCTTTCATTCTCTCGATACAGTATATACCCTCTTTTACCCCAGGCCCTGGCCCGTCTCAAGGAGAAGGGGTCAGTCTTTGGACCATCAGATGATGAGGTATATACATACTCTTTCTCTATACACCATTAAGCTTTCTCTCTATATATTCACCCTTAAGCTTTCTCTCTCTACGTCTCTATTCTCTATCTCCTTATACACCCTTATTGTTAGGACGATGATGCCAAGCCTGACCCCCGGTACAGACTGCTCAGACAGTATCCAAGGGTGCGTAAGTATATATATAGTCTGATAATCAATACATGTATTACTAGTATCCCACACCATAGCAGTTTTGTTGACTGTACTCAAGGGTGCGTGGTTTCCTTCCAGTGTCTATATATGCACATATATATATAGGTATGTCCACCCACCCCAGGACAGGAAGCAGCCCCTGCTGGATGCCCTGGACAAGCTGGACCTGCAGCTCAACAGGTGAGTGTATATATACCTTGCGCAATTTCTCTCTCTCCCTATCTTTACTGTTTACATATAATGCCAGGAGTGCCGGTGAGCCCTCCCGGTGTGCCACCCTCAAGAGGGCATTCATCGAGGAGTGGTTCCTCAGTGAAGAAGGTGTGTATATTTAGCGAGTATGTATTCAATCTTGTGAGTTACAATGTGTGTGTTGTGTATCTCCCTCACCCTCCAGGAGGCCTCATCATATCCTTCTATTATTGTGTCATACTAGTGTTCACAGTATTGTTGTGTAATTCCATAACATGTCTTCCTCCCCATATTGTACATATCTTACCCAGGCGGTCTCATCATGTCCTTCACCAGCACCCGAGAGCTGATGCGGTGCTCGGAGGGCACCATCAAGAAGGTATTGAGCTATACAATGACATAGATGACAGTAACTAGTTTACATATATACTAGATGACACAATGTATTTAGCAACTGATGCGGTGCTCAGAGGGCACCATCAAGAAGGTATAGTCCACCCCATTCATTAGACACAGTAACAATGGATATATGGGTATATATGTATATGTACTATATGTTATATACGACTGAGGCGGTGCTCAGAGGGTACCATCAAGAAGGTATATAAGTCTACTGAATATCTACGCGTCTCTCTTTGTTCTACACGAGTGTCCTTCTTACCCCTCAGGCTGTCAATGCCGCCAAGGGTATCAAGGAGACTGGGAGTGCATACAGGTTGAAGCTGCTGCAGGGGTTCCTAGGGGACAAGGATGTGGTGGTTAAGGTATACTGGTATATATCCATGTAAACTTGTAAATTGAGGAATGAGCAAATGTCTAACCCCAGGCCATGAAGGAGCTAGACACTGTCATTGAGCGCACTGGGAGGGATGCCCAGGGGCCCATCAAGAGGAGGTTCATCATCAAGCACTTCTTCGACACAGAGACAGGTATATATATTATCTCTCTTTCTCCCTCTCTCTCTCCCCCACCCCCATTCTCTCTCTTTCGCTCACACGTTCTCTCTATTTACCTAGCTGCATTCCTTGCTCATACTGAATATGACCTCACCCCATGAGAGCTCTCTACCCCTATGTATACATGTACTCATGTACCATAATTGAATATGACCGATATATATATTGACGTCATAATTCCTATTTCGGCTCACCCCAGGAGAGCTCTCTTTCTCCCTCTCTATCTCCCTCCCTCTCTCTCCCATTCTCTATCTTTATATCGGTGGTCTTTGCTCACCCCAGGAGAGCTCTCTCTGCCCCTCTCTACAGATGAACATCTATGTCATTACTGATAGTGACCCATATGTATTGACGCGTTTTGTCTTTCGCTCACCCCAGGAGAGCTCTCTCTGCCCCGCCGGCGCATAGCCACCCTGCTCAAGTGTGGAGGGGGGTTGGTGACCAGGGTGAGACCGTCATTATCTTGATGACTATACAGTATTTTTATATACTTATGTGAGTATCGTATAAGGAATGTGTATTGTATTTTTGAATAATACTCTTACCCCCCAGGCCGTTAGCATTGGTAGGGGTGAGGCCCAGGAGGAGGTGGTGGTGCACTCAGACGAGGACGAGAGGTTAGGATGCTAGACCTATTATTTTTTTTGTGACTATATACGGAGATAGTAGCGCTGTCAGACGAGGATGAAAGGGAAAGTGTACATATTCATCCCAGTATTTTGTGTGTTGTCATTTCATTATTATGTATCCTAACCCAGACCAACAAAGTCCAAGGGCTCCAAGGCCAGGGGTCCTGGCAGGCCCAGGTACATTGTACCATAGAGTATAGTATTCCTTACTGTTAAATGATATGTTCTACTCTATTGTATATATATACTAATGTATAGGTCCAGGCGGAGTGCCAGACGTGCTGCCCTGCCTAAGAGTAGCATACCCAGTGACTCGGAGGAGGAGGAGGAGGAGGTATGTGCTAGAGACCATATTTGTATATTTTCATACTTATATGTGTTGCATCATACCAACCCCAGGACGAGTCTGACCAGGACATCCCGGCAGAGGCATCACTCTCCAGCCAGCAGGTAAGGATACTACTCTATAGACGCAAATGTATCCAAGTATATCTTACCCCACCTGTATACTAGCATTGTCCTCACCCCTGGCCCGCTGCATGCCTGTCTCTTAGTATGTAAGAGTTTTGCATATATGTATATACTTGAATACTTATACCTTACCTCTCAGGCCCGTGCTGTACATGCATCTATTGCTGGCCCCTCACCAGGCAGTGGCAAGGCAGCAAACATCGCCAACCTGATGGGTGCGTGTATATATATGTAGAATATGTATGTGGATTATATTTCATTTTTGTTTATTCCCATATACTTACCCCAGCCATGGGCATGGGCATGGCCCCTGCACGTCCCTCTCTCTCACTCTCTTTCTCTATGTATACACATACTGGTTTTCATATATATATACATTACTCTTACCCCCAGCCATGGGCATGGGCATGGCGCCTGCACATGACGAGGAGAGCTCGGCATTCTCAGAGGTGGGTGATTGTTCACATATGTACACATATATATAGGCATATATAGTAAAGTGTCACACATATTAGTATGATAGTACCTCTTCTAACCCCCAGTCTGAGCCGCGTCTGATATCGGACACAGAGGCAGAGAGAGAGAGAGCAAAGGAGGAGGAGACCACAGACGAGGAGGAGGAGAGACCTACGCCTGTGTATAGGGGGCCAGGGGGAGCAGGGTCACGGCCGGCCGTCGAGCCTGACGTGTCCGCCGAGTCTGACGAGTCCATGGAGGCTGACCTAGCCCAGTACCCAGCAGAGAGGAGACAGGCGCTGAGGGGGGCACTCAGAGAGACAAGTGCCAGGCTGAGGTATTGTCACTCATACGTTCATAACGTTGTCTATCTGATAGTCCAATGTCTCTTTGTCTCTCCCTATTGTTCTACCACAATAGCTTTGTTTATATATGTGTTTATACCAGGAACATCGCTGCTGGCACCATGCGCACCATGCTGATAGCAGCATTCATCAGAGACTGGTGAGTTATGTATTATATATATATATATAGATATATATATATATGTATGTATATATACAGATACATATATGCTAGTATGAGTATAGCTTGGTGCCATGCTGATAGCAGCATTCATCAGAGACTGGTATGTACTCTTATGTGTATGCAATTAATACTGTTGTTCTACCTACCAGCTCTGCATATGTATCCGTTTGTACTGTGTATATACTATAGGTATATATAGTGCCACTCCATATTTCCGTAGCTCTCCAGGTTTGTGGATGCCACCTACCAGCTGTGCATGTTCTGTATATACTATTCATATGCATATAATAATAGTTTGTATATTCTGTACTCTCGTCCAATCTAACGCTAGGTTTGTGGATGCCACCTCCCAGCTGTGCATACCTGGGGATGCAGTCATGAGGCTGCTCAACTGTGGGTATGTACAAATATGTACATATATACTCTTGTATATACACTGAATTCTATTCAGATTATAATTGCAGTCATGAGGCTGCTCAACTGTGGGTGAGGACACATTCATTATCATATGTTTACGTATATATATATACGAAATAGATAGATATAATAATTGATAGTATTCATTCACATAATGATAGTTGATCTGACCCCGCGTCCAGTAACCTTGTGGCTGTTGTGGTTACTACCTCTCTCTCTCTCTCTCTCTCTTCCTCTCTCTATAAATGATATATACTTTTCTAACTCCAGCCCAAGTGACCTTGAGGCTGCTGTCGTTAGTATCTCTCTCTCTCTCTCTCTCTCTCTCTCTTCCTCTCTCTATAAACGTTATATACTTTTCTAACTCCAGCCTTAGTGACCTTGAGGCAGCTGTCGTTGGGTCATCTCTATCTCTCTATATCTCTCTCTCTCTCTCTCTGTGAATTATATGTACTCTTCTCACCCCTAGTCCAAGTGACCTTGAGGCTGCTGTGGTTGGCTCCTCTACTGGTCCCTGGGGGCAGAAGAGGGAGAGAGAGAGAGGGACAGAGGGGGAGACTGAGCAGTTTGGGGCAGGGAAGAGGAGCTTTGGATACTGATATACCCCCCCCCCCCCCCCCCCCCCCCCCCCCCCCCCCCTTTGTTTTTTTTCCCCCCTTCCCCCCCCCCCCCCCCCCCCAGGTGCCTTTGTGGCTCTGGTCATCCTCTCTCCGCTTAATATGGAATAAGTTTTCCCTACTGCACTCCATTGATGTTTCTTCTTACTTCAGGTGCCTTTGTAGCCTTGGTCATCAGCAATGTGGAGCCAGACGCACTCCCATCATTTGGTACGGAGAAATACATGGGTCTTATACTGCTATTTATGTCTGTATCTCTCATACCCCACTACCGTCTTCCCCTCACATCGTATATATCATCATGCTATTTTTCATATGAATGTGTATCTGTACACTGTCTGACCCCAGCTGCCATCTTCCCGTCCGATGCCATCCTGCTGATACTGATCCCCCCCATCATACTGCATGGGGGGTACGGGCTGGACAAGGGCATGTTCTTCAGAAACATAGGTATTGTATGTGGTACTGTATGCATATATATGAAAATTGATACACACATTCATATGGAGGAGTATCGGATAACACATATATACGTAATATCCAGGGTTTCGCTAGGGTTTGGTGTTCAACGCATAATAACCGTTGGTGTAGTCTATTAGTGTGACAATCCATCCTTTTATGTACGCTCACCCCAGGCACCATTCTGTTCCTGGCCTTTGCAGGCACCCTAGTGGCATTCACAATCACAGGTACCGATAGATCGACTATCAATGATATAGAGTATTCATTTACACATTCTCGCTAGGGATCTTCTTAGGCACCTTCTGGAGGCATTCACAATCATAGATACTCTGGTGGACACCCTGATACTGATGCGTATGTACATTTCTATATATCATATTCATACTACTCTATATATATAGAATCTTGATTTCCACTCCCTCTGACACCAGGCCTTGGTCTGTACCTCGTCTGTCTGATCCCATGGTTCGACACAGACCTCCCAATGAGGTAGAGAGATATTCTTAGCTGATGTGTCGTGTTTACATGTCAGGGTCAATTCGTTGGTAACTGTATATGACCCACTTATACCCAGGGACGCCCTAGCCTTCGGTGCCCTGATCAGTGCCGTTGACCCTGTGGCCACCCTGGCTCTGTTTGGCAACATCAGGGTGGACAGGACGCTCTACATGCTGGTCTTTGGGGAGAGTGAGTGGATGTATGTAAATAGTATATGTAGTATGTATTGTATCTATTGAGAGAATCACTGTATCGCTCTCTGTCCATCCCTATGCATATTTACTATTCACCACCTCACCCCAGGCACCCTCAACGATGCCGTGGCCGTTGTGCTCTATAGGACATTCTCAGAGTTTGACGAGACCCACTTCAGCATATGGACAGCAGTCTGGCTGGTGTTCAACTTTGCATTCATCGCAGTCATGTCAGCCACAGTCGGAGTAGGTGTGTATGTATACATGAGTGTATTTATGTGAGTATATGTATATGGATGTGTATGTATGTTGCTATATATCTCTCTTTGCTCCTCGTATCTTGTTCCACCAACCTTACCCCCAGTGATTGGCCTCATTGCTGCCCGTCTGTTCGTTATCCTGCCTCTGCACAGACAGCCCAACCTGGAGGTGCATATGTATATATATATATATACATGTTCATGAGATGGTTCTATTGCAGCCTTGCATCTCGTCCCCCATAACCCACATCATCACCCTCCCTGTGTACCCTAGTGTCTAACCCCCCAGGTTGTGATGTCGATGCTGTGTGCCTACCTGGCCTATGTCGTGGCAGAGGGTCTCTCGTGCTCTGGGGTCATGGCCATCCTGGCAGTGTCCATTGTGCTCAGGTGCTCTCTCTCTCTCTCTCTCTCTGCCTCTGTCATCCTCATTCCTCACATATCATTTCTCTCTCTCGCTGTGTGTGTGTCTTCTCTCTCACCCCCAGCCACTACATCAGCCACTCCTTGACCAAGCGTAGTAGGGACACCCTGGGGGACCTGGTACATGCACTGTCATTCCTGTCAGAGACAGTGGTCTTCTTGTTCCTAGGTGAGTGTACAGCCGGGTATTTGTATATGCGTGTATCTCTCTGTCTCCCTCTCACCCCAGGCCTGGCCCCCTTTGGGTGGGACATGCAGTTCAAGCACTGTATATATATGTATATATGAATATGTATGTATAAGCGTATGAATCCCTCTCACCCCAGGTCTTGCCCCCTTTGGGTGGGACATGCAGTTCAAGCCCACCTTCATCATAGCCACCCTCATGCTCATTGTGCTGTCGAGGTGTGTATATACACTTTCGTGTATACTTTTGTATGCTTAGCATGCTATAGTGTATACTATCCACCCTCTCCCTCTCACCTCAGACTGATTGTGGTGTATGGCCTGTCCAATGTGGCCAACAAGTGGAGGAAGCAGAAGATACCCACAGACCACATGTTTGTAATGTTCTGGGGTGGGCTTAGGTACTGTATAGATGGTGTATATATGGTGCTTACTTGATATAGGCCTCTCCCTCACCCCCCAGAGGTGCTGTATCCTTCGGCCTTGCCCTTGGGTTTGAACTCGAGTACAGGGGTCTCATACTGGGTTGCACGGTACGAATATGTATATAGTACTATATACTCTATGCGATATCTATTGGCTGATTGACTCCTCTCCCCCACTGACACTCCAGGTGTTTGTCGTTCTGTTCACGGTGGTGGCCTTTGGTGGTACCACATACCCCATTGTCAATGCACTCGCAAGGTGGGGATACTCTCTCTCTGTGTGTATCTCTCCACCATAGTATACATCTCACTGCCAGTGGTAACAAGAACCCTGCCGAGACTGCACCCCACCCTCAGGAGCACACTTCCAACCAGTCGAGGTGTGTATAGTATATATGTACTAGCTCACACACCCTAGTCACTCTCTCTCTCTCTCTCTCTCTCTCTCTCTCTCTCTCCCCCTTGTGACCCCAGGGAGCAGAGCATGGACGATGCCTTTGCCAATGCCACGGTCAGCATGGTGGACGGAATGTGAGTGTGTTTAATACTACAGTATACTGATATATATACTACTACTGATATATGTATGTATATATACCCACATACAGCATGGTGGACGGAATGTGAGTGTTTCATATACTGCAGTATTCGTAATAATTTGTTTTGTCTCCCTCTCTGTTGCTTCTGGTGTTGCATGTTATTGTATTTGCGACTGCCACCATAGAGTGAGGAAGATGTCCTCCCAAATCAAATTCTCATTGCGTGTATATAGATCTCTCTCTCTCTCTCTCTGTCTCTCTCTCTCTCTCTCTCTCCCTCTGACCCAGCCCCGTGGCAGATGTCCAGCTCAACAAGTTTGGGGTGTTTGACGAACGGTATCTTATGCCCCTATTCAGACGTAACAGCGTGATACCCGAGTACACATCCAACAGGTATATATATAATTATATATACCTTCTCTCGATCACTGATGGAATCAATATTACCACCCATCCCAGCGTAGTATATTAATTGCACACTGTATATACTGCATGTCCCCCTACCCCTCACCCTCCAGAGAGGGCACGCTTCGCACAGGCATAGCCAGGAGTGTGAGACAGTGGGTGTCTAGGGGGGTGGAGAGGACACGGTCGGAGAGAGACCTGACGCAGAGGCACACACTCCAGGAGGTGGGTATTGCTCGTCCACCTCTCTATACTATCAGTGCATAGTATAGTTAATCAATGTGAACCTCTCTTCTGACCCGTCAGCTCCCCACCACTGGCTACATCAGAAGTGCTGCCAACTCTGAGGACATAGATGACGGAGGGGTACTGCTAGGTGGGTTGCATCAATACACACACTCTCTCTCTCTCCCTCGTACTCTCTCTCTCTCTGTGTCTATGTGTTTATGCCACTCCCTCCCCCTCCCCCCACCCCCAGGGGATGACTCTGAGCTGGATGCCCCCACCTTCTTCAGAGGCAGCATAGAGATGGACAGACTCAAGATGCAGCACGGGCTGGTGGACACCACATACCCCCCCGACACCCACACCCTCAGTCTCTCTGCCGCCATCGAGCAGGGGGTAGAGGCGACCTCCCACATGCACACCCTCGCCAGTGGGGGTGGCATGGGGGTGGAGGGGGAGGGGGAGCGCGAGGAGGGCAAGAGGCGGTTCAGGATGACAAAGGTCAACGTGCCCCTTCTGCCGGACCACGGCCTGCCCTTTGAGTAGGGTATTTCCAATATAGCATAGTAGTCACAGACACATAAATATGCGTCTTGCAATTGTGAGTGCAGTGTGCATTCAGTGTGGAGATATATTTGTGGTGATTGGAGCTGGTGAGCTTCCGTGTAGAGGAATCCGGAGAATAGTCAGAAATTTCCGGCTATCCTCCGACTGAAACCACAACTTGTTGTGACATAGGTCCTTTAACCAACGTAAACCGACAGTAATGCGAGGTACGGTTACTATGCTGGGAATTAATTACATAAATTCCATAGTATGGCATTATCGGCCTCATATAAGGGTGTGTTGCTTTGCTACGCCTATTAACTTATCAACAGGCCTTTTCCTCGCCTCAGCCATCGTGCTGTCACTGCTGTCACTGCTATCCGTGGCATATGGCTCTACCTACGAGTACACCTCATCCTCAGGGACCTTTGGAATGAGCAGCTACT
>BDIP01000419.1:4952-19495 GCA_003568945.1 Kipferlia bialata
CCAGTAGGGACATGACCAGGGGAAGAGGGGGGGGGGGGGGGGAGTGCGATGTCTGGTAGCCGACATGACATGCAGGCGACAAGAGGGATATCACCCTTCCTCTCACAAGCTGATACCGCAATAGAACGAGTTATCCGGATAGGTAAACATGTGGAGCTCTGTAATGCACGTACGGTGAAACAGTGTTCCTAACATGCCATCCGATATGCCGTATCCAATGATGTCTGGCCACAAATGGCCTTAGTGTCTTCTTAGGATCAGTCAAAACACAGTCACTCAGCCTCTTAAGGGCAGCCGCCCAGAGACGGAACCCTTCACATCTGAGTAAGATGGAACATGTTACTCACTCCCTACTACTCCCGCTTCGTCTGTTCCGGGGTCGGTCCTCCCTTGTGGTTGCAACTCCCTTCCCCTTGTGGGCTGTGCTACTGAGCCGTTGGGCACGCTGCTTGACTACTTTAGCATGGTGCGCCTGCCTCTCTTCCAATGTGTACCGGCGGTAGTTCTCCTCCCTCCTCCTCCTCCTCCGTTCCTGGAATTCTTCGAGCGTCTCTGCTCTCCTCGGTGGCCTCTGCCGCAAGGGGGAGGGAGAGTCGGGAAGAGGCTGATTCTTGAACTGCACTGTGATCGGGGTGGCGGGGGATGTCTTGGCCATGCTCCTGACGGTGTCCTGCAGCAGAGAGTACACCTTGGTGCCATCCATTCCCACGTCAGAGCCCTCAACCACGTCAGTGTTCCCCTCGGTTCTCCTCTCCCCTCCCTCTTCAGTCTTGGGTGCCACGGCAGGTACATCTTGGGGTGCAACCTGGGGTACAGGAGCGGGTACAGGACCAGCCACTCTCTGTGTCTGTGCCTTCCTCAACTCTGCTTCCAACGCGGCATTCCGCTTCTCCAGGCTGTGTATCGTATCCTGTGCCATCGCCTGTCTCTTGGCGGCCTCCCTCATAATCTCAACCTCCATGACGGCCCTTGACTGCTCCTGACCCCTGATCTTGTCGTGGGCATGGCTCAGAGAGGCCTCAAGATCAGCTATCCGGGCCTTGTACTCTCTCTCTCTCTCTGCCCATCTCTCTGCCCTATCGTCTCTCTTCCCGGAAGACCCCCCACTGGTAGCATAAGGGTCTGACCCATGAGGGGGATAATGACCTACTACCGGGGGGTGTCTCCCCCCCCCTCTCTCTGGGCGTGACACAGAGTGGGGTGGAGCCGCAGTGGCAGGGACAGTGCTATAGTGTGTCACATATGGGGAGGGATTGTCTGATGGGTCTGTCAGAAGGGATGTCTGGGTGGGAGGGGCAGCCATGGGCCAGGGGTCCTCAGATGGATCATCACTCTCCTCAACCCTATCACTCACAGGCCTAGGGTCATGGCCCCGTCTCTCCTCCCGTCTCTCTGGAACGTGCTGGGCAGAGTCTGTGCGAGAAGAGGGGTAGGCACCCAGCCTGGGGTCTCTGCTAACCTCCCTTCCTGTGCCGCGTGGGGGTGGAAGAGGAGCTGGGTCGCGGGGTCGGCCTCTAGCCTCAGTGTGGTAGCCAGCAGACTCATACTCCCTGTGCCGCTGGGGGTCATCTCTCCGGTAGTCCCTCCTCTGGTCTCCTGTCTCTCTCTCTCTCCCAGAGGGTCTACGAGGCGCCCCCTCCCTAGGATACCTGTCTACCTCCCGCTCATATTCTCTCCCGTGTCTGTCGCGGTATGGAGCCCTCCCGTCTCCATCCCGTTCCCTCTCCCTCCCCCACGACATTCAGTGGGGGCAAACCCGCACAATAACCACTATTAGGAGACTACTGTGAGACAACTCAGCCTGCTGTATAGATACCTGGAAGGTCTGTTTCCAGAGTGCTGAATCAAGACAAACACGAAAAAGGGTTTTGGTACTGATGTCCCATCGACTGGCAGACAGCTCTCTTAATGAGTGATGTGTATGTTGGCCTTGACTTGAGCACACAGTCTCTCTCCGGCCTTATATATGAGGCAGTGACTGGGCAAGTACTGTGGGAGAGCTCTGTCAACTATGATGAGTGTCTGCCTCACTATGGCACAACCAATGGGACCCTCTCCCAAGGTATACTCCATGTATATAGGCCGATGTGGAGAGTTCAACATGAGATGCTAGGTCACCCCAGGTAGCTGCGTGCACAGTCCCCCTGGAATGTGGGTAGAGGTACCAAAAATGTGTCTCTCTAGCCTTTTCAATAGTATCACACTCTTTAGCCCCATCTTACCTCGCAGGCCCTTGATGTCTTTATGGACAGACTATCCCACTCTGGCATTGCCTTATCAAGGGTAAAGGGAGTCAGTGGGGCGGCCCAACAGGTGAGGCATAGTGTTTTCAGTAGAGACCACTCTATTCACACTGTGTCCATACCCTCACCCCAGCATGGGTCTGTCTACCTTAACAAGTCCTTCATCCCGGCTCTTGCCTCCCTAGATGCATCACAGAGCCTCTACACCCAGCTTGTGTCTGTGTACAGCCGCCCCCTCTCCCCTGTGTGGCTGGATGCCTCCACCCAAGAGGAGTGCACAGAGATTGAGGGGGCCTTCCAGTCATTGCAGGGAGACAGAGGGTCACACCCCTCTATTGCGGATGTGACTGGGTCTGATGTGACTATGCGCTTTACTGGTCCCCAGATCAGGGCGTTTATGAAGAGGAGCCCAGAGCAGTATGCCGCAACTGAGACCATCCACCTGGTCAGCAGCTACCTGTCCTGTCTATTGGTACAGGGTGCAGCACCCATTGATACGGCAGATGCATCTGGGATGAACATGCTGGACATATCTACTGGGGTGTGGCATGAGGGTATGTGCGAGTGTGTGGCAGGACAAGGGAAAGGCCAGGAGCTGCTAGACAAGCTGCCAGGAACAGTGCCCAGTGCCACTGTCATAGGGTGTATGGGCCCATATTGGGTGGAGAGATGGGGCTTCAGTCCTGAGACACCCGTAGTAGTGTGTACCGGTGACAATCCAGCTAGTCTGGTTGGACTGGGAGTGTGTGGCGGGGAAGAGGGTGAGTGTGAGTCTCTATCTATTTATTATACTATACGGGTGTATACCTATATATTTACCCCCTCACCCCAGCCGTGGCCGGTGTCAGTCTGGGCACCTCCGATGTGTACATGGGGGTGAGTGCATACCAGGGTGTCTCTGAGGGGCAGGACCATTTGGGGCACGTACTTGTCAGTCCCATGTCTAGGACAGTAGGGGGCTCACTGGAGGGTGTTAGGGTCGAACCTAAGACTCCTGACGAGTATATGACGCTGTTGTGTTTCTCCAATGGGTCGCTAGCGAGAGAGGCGGTTCGAAGAGAACAAGGGGTGACATCTTGGGCAGACTATGCTGCACTTATGGATACTGTGCCAGTGGGCAACAGGGGTAGGGTGATGCTGCCATACTACGCGGAGGAGTGTACCCCTCCTCGGACTAGGGGTGTAGTCAGGTCTGAGGGACTGGATGCTAGTGATGCCGCAGCCAACTGCAGGGGAGTGTATGAGAGTCAGATGCTGGCAATGCGGCTGCACACCGCTCATCTTCCTGCACCCTCTTGTATCCATGTCACTGGGGGTGCATGTGCTGACAAGGCGTTGCTGCAGGTGGGTGCTAGTATCTAAGAGATCTCTTGAGGCATCTTGTGGTCTCTAGGTATATACATACATTCACACCAGGTGCTGGCAGATGTATATGGGTGTCCTGTCGTCAGGATGGCCACTTCTGGTGCAGCCCTAGGTGCTGCTCTTAGGGCATACCAGGTACTAGCGTAGACGGTTAAACAGTGTGACTCTGAAGTGTATCTGTCTGTTGTCAGTTGATACTCTCCCTTACGCCAGGCCGTATCGAGTATGTCCTGGGCCTCTGTGTACTCAACCGTGCAGCCTAGCCCCCACCCTCCCGTCATGCCATGTCCCAACGCAGTCAAGGTGTATGAACAGTTGCTAGAGGTATACTCTCAACTCGAGAAGAGGTCGCAAGAATAGAACCTCTTATTGACCAAAGGCACATATCTATTGACAGAATTGGGGACTGGTGTGTTAGGCAGTGCAGTTTCGGATGAGTTACTGTGTTCTATACTTTACCGCAACTCTTGCAATTGATAGTGTAGCATCGCCGCCGGTCTATTGTTTTTGAATCAAGAAGAATAAGGGTTGGAGTTGATCGTCTTGTTCAGTCCAGCTCTTCCATTCCAGGGTTCCTGTTTTTGTGTGATCTTGTGAGGATTAAGACCCTGGTGATCTTCACACTAATCACAAGATCCCAGGGCCACCCAGTATTTGTGATTATGTTGTGATTAACTCGTGAAAATGGCAAAAATACACTCCATTTCCAAGGGGTTTATATCGATTCTGCAAAAATATGACGTCAACCTAAGGGTTTATCTCGAGTTACTCACAAACCTAATCACAAAACTTACTACTCCTCACAAAACCCTAAAAATCTAATCACAAAACACAAGCATTAATTTTCATTTCAGGAACCCTGAAATGAACTCTTTCAATCTCTCTCCCCTCTCTCTTTGTCAATACATATGTATTCATATATACTCACAAAGAGTCATTAAGTCCGAGGCCTCCCACATATACTGCGTATACTACTTCCTATTTATTGGGGTGTTCTAATTTCTTTACATACTCACACTTAGTTGATTGAGCCCGAGGCCTCCCACCTGGTCTCTCTCTCTCTCTCCCCCTCTCTCTATGTATACATATATTGCTATGTGTATATATATACTAACTCTAGCTCATTGAACCCGAGGCCTCTCATCTGGCCAAGGACCTGTCTGTCCCATTCCTCATCAGAGACGTGGTGGTGTGGTATGTATCATGTATACTATGTTTGTAAAGTGCGTATCTAATAGTATGGTACATATCTAGAGTGTAAGGTATCAACATGCCTCTCTAACTCCAGGTGGCTAGCCTTCTACTGCCCATTCGAGTGGCCCAGGAAGATACTCCAGACACGGTGAGAAGTATCATATATATATCTCGCTCATCTCTCCCATACATTAATATTGTACGTGTGTATCGTATTGTATATGTTTCACATTTGGAGATACTCCACACAAGATGAGCATCGCTCTCTCTATCTCTCTCTCCACTATCCCCCCATCTCCCTATGTATGCCCCCTATCTCAATCTCTCTGACTGACCCTGACTGACTATGTGTTTGTGGCGGGTACCATCATCATCATCTCTCTCTCTCTCTCTATCTCTCTCGTGTGTATACTATACTCTCTCACCCTCAGTGCCTTTGTGTTTGTGGATGGTATCATCTCCATCCCAGGGGACTATGCATGGCTCGAGATGATTGTAAAGGTATACATCGATATGTATATGTGTATATTAGTTGTTTAGTATATATATACATATATATATGTATGGATGTATCCATCCCAGGGGACTACGCATGGCTCGAGATGATTGTCAAGGTAGACTTATGTAGTGAAAGACATACACACTTGTAATACCCTTTCCTCTGACTCTTCACCAGCTTGGCACCGGTGTATATATTTATGTCCATGTTTATGTTTATCTACTTATGTATTTATATGCTTTCAGTGTCTAACCCTAGGCCCTCCACCAGCGTGGCACCCCTCTGTATGGCACCATCATGTTCAGTCTGATACCCGGCATGGCATGCCCCATGCTCATGGCAGGTAATGTCTCTCTCTCTCTCTCTCTCTATCTCTCTCTCTCTCTCTCTAGACTCTTTTACCTCCAGTCCTGGCTGCTATGTCTGCCCCCTCCCAGCCTCTCTCTCTCTCTCTATATCCCTATATTTACCTCCAGTCCTTGCTGCCATGTCTGCCCCTTCTCTGCATATCTCTCCCTCTCTCTATCTCTGTCTCTCTCTCTCTATATATATATCACTTCATATGTAGTCTTAACCTCAGTCCTTGCTGCCATGTCTGCCCCCTCTCAGTCTGAGTCCATCCCACCCCCTGCCCTGTCTGACCTGATGCCATCCATACTGGACACACTGGTGATAGCAGGTATATACTATATATACTATACTATATGTGCTGTGTAATAGGTATAGTAAGTATATGTATATATATGTGTGTGTATATATGTATATACCCCTGCCCTGTCTGACTTGATGCCATCCATCCTGGATACCTTAGTCATTGCAGGTTAGTAAATCTCTCTCTCTCTCTCTCTCTCTTTCTTTCTCTCTCTCTCTCAATGTGTATATACATGTATATACATGTGTATTTGTATGTATATAAGTCTATGTTCCTCACCCCCCCAGGTTTCATTGTGTCCCCCTCTCAATACTACTATATATACTATATATACTATATATACTATATATATAATTATTTTTGTATAAATGTCTTGACCCCAGGTGGCATTGTGTCCCCCCTCTCTCGGTCCATGACCATGGGACTGGCAATGGGACTACAGGTATGTACACATAACTGAATACACATTTGTTCTGTATGTGTGTCCACCCTCACCATCAGGCAGTTAGGGCAGTCGGATGTGCACTCCTGGGACCAAGGTAACACTCTCTCTACATTACATGGTCGTCTTAGTCTAATTCTAATAGTACTATTATACCTATTATACCCACCTCACCTCAGGTTCAACCCCCTGCAGCCCATCATGCTCCTGGTATCTGTCTCTGTCTCTCTCTCTCTATCTGTGTTTTGGTATATATATATATATATTAGTACATCCATCTTACCTCAGGTTCAACCCCCTGCAGCCCATCATGCTCCTCGTCTCTCTCTCTCTATATATATATGTATATATGTATATATGTATCATTATATCCACCTAACCCCAGGTTCAACCCCCTGCAGCCCATCATGCTCCTGGTGTCATTTGTACTCAGACTCGGGGACACGGGGTCTCAGGTACTTAGCTATTTATGTACTATATACTATATATATATCAGGTGTGTTTGTATATATACATATGTAGAGTCCTCATATGTAGTAGATATATACATAGAACATGTAGTGTACTCAGTCAACATTCGGGGGCACAGTGTCTCAGGTGTGTATTCTACTTTCCTCTCTCTCTCTATGTATATGTATATTTATAGTATCATGATGTATCCTCATCCTCACCCCAGGTCAGGAGGTCCAGGAGAAAGACCCCCAAGCCCACTGAGAAGAGTGAGAAGGAGGGTGCTTCCACTGTTGTGAGGCAGGTTGCCCCCACCTCTAGTACTCCCTCTGGTACCACACCCTCTACCAAGGGGTCTAAGAAGAGTGCTACCCCTACCAATGTACCCAAGACCCCCTCCACAGGCAGGGGTGGCAAGAAGGCTGCAATGCTGGAGACACCTGCTGTGACTGGGAGGAGGAGAAACAAGCACTAGAGTGTGTAGAGAGAGAGAGAGAGAATTTGAGTGTGCGACGAGGAAGCAGTAGTGTGTGTGGGAGTGACATTGGTGGGATCTGCTCTCATACATGTGTTTGTATAGTTTTATATATGGTAACTAGATACACATGTATCAGGGAACAATAGAAGGTGTTCAATTTGATAGTCCCAAAGGATCTCTCTATTACACACACCAGTCCCACATGACTCAGTCCCCCTCCCTCCTACTAGCGTAGACACTGCCTCAAGGGTCCAGTGGAACAGAGAGAGAACGAGACGTAGATTAGTTCCAAATCACCCTATCCCCCTCCCTCTCCAGGAATGCCCCCTCGACCAAGTGTTCAAGGGCAGCCTTAAGGGTCTAGCAGTAGAGAGAGAGAGAGAGAGAGAGTAAGAGATATCCTAGTCCCATATGACTCTGTCCCCCTCCCTCTCCAGGAATGCCCCCTCGACCAAGTGTTCTAGGGCAGCCTTGAAGTGGTCGTCAGAGAGTGCACACACACTCTCTCTCTCTGCACCCTCTGTACCAATATCACCACTGTTACCAATGTTGACACCAATTAGTCTCTCTCTCTCCACCCACAGCCCCTGCACCCTCTGTCTGAGTACTGCTATGGACACACCCTCAGGGCTCTGCTTGACTGCCTTGCAGACAAGGGCACGGACTAGCTGCTGCACATCCACTAGGGGTCTAGAAGACACAGTAAGAGAGTCACTTCCTGTTGATGCTACACCCTTAGTCTCTGAGGGTCTGGCTGTACTGCTCATCACAATGTGAAGGGTCTCAACCTCTCCCTCCACCTCTCCCTCTAGCAGTGAGGACACCTCGCTCTCCTCTGCCTCACTCTCTCTCTCTCTCTCTGTGCCCTCTACCCCATCACACATGACTACATCTGTATCCACTCCCCATCTGACACCAAAGGTCAGTGGGGTCAGGGAGATAGAGGACAGACCCCTAGGGTGCACAGTGAGTGTACCACGCTCCCTATCCCAGTTGATGAGAGATGGTCCCTCCCCAGACCCTGTCAGTGGCAGTATATGTGCAGAGAGAGTCTCTGGTGATACCCCTACGGTAGCATCGCGTAGCTTGGCAGCAGTGACACACTGGCCTGGCTGGGATAGCATGTATGTCATCACAGCATGTTGCAAGGGTGTCAGTCGCACTGTGTGTGTGGTTGTGGTGGTATCCCCTACTGCCATCTCCACTGATAGTGTCCCACTTACAGTGCTGCTAGAGACATGTACTGGTGTAGTGGACCTTCTACCCTTCTCTCTCTTCATCTCAACGTCTGAAGCGTCTGGAACGTATGAAGCGTCTAAGAGAGTACCCAGGCATCTTGATAAAGCTACGCTCTCTCTGGATATGGCTGCGACAGCTGAGAGAGCAGGGGTCAGGTGAACTGCGCTCCCACTACCCGTGGTGGTGTCTACACCACTTACACTCTCTGTCCTATTAACAAATGCGGTGGTTGCCGCTATGTAGGACGGGAGTGGACACGAGACGTTGTTGAAGGGCACACTCACAACGTGGGTATCAGAGACAGAGACTCTTTGGACAGCACTGTCTCCATGCATACCCTCTCCATCCATCAAGGAACGTATCAGACGTCGGGCACTCTGTACAAGGGCCAAGACACTCACCCCATCCCTCTCTCCCTCTCTCACTGAAGTAGGGGTGTCTCTCTCCGGTGCCAGTGCGAGTAATGCCACTTCAGTGTCAAGGGACACAGTCTGTGGTCTGGATAGATAGGCAACCCTTCTCCCTCTGCCTGTTGTGGTTGTTCTCTCTAGCACCATGCTGTGCATGTAGTCAAGGTACCTAGAGTGAGTATAGTAGTAGAGAAAAGCACATAGATATATATATATGTATATATGTATATATCTGCAATTAGTGTAGCTAGCACCATGCTGTGCATGTAGTCCAGGTACCTAGGGTGAGGGCAAGTTACATTCACACCAATATAACGTAGTACAGAGGCTGATGAACGAATAATGTACAATGTAGGGAATAACAAACCTAATCTCTAGCAAGCTGCAGTGACACGTCCAGTCATACACCAAGGGTGCAGTTCCACTCCTAGATGCACTAGTGGTACTGGGGGCTGGTGTCTTGCCCCCCTTCTTCCTCCTCTTTGCCCTCCTCTTCTCCCTCTCCCTCTCCCGATGCAGAGAGTCCTCGGCCTGGGGTGAGGCCACAAACACGTATAGAGTAAGAAGAGAGAGATAGATATATACATACTACATATACATACCTCCACCCCCTCTGCCACCATGTCCTGTATGCACTGCAAACGTACTTACTCACCCTATATACTATATATGTAATATATATTCTATACTCTTCATACAACATACACACCTCCACCCCCTGTGCCACCATGTCCTGTATGCACTGCATGATGCCCAGCCAGCCTGGGGTCAGATAGGATACATACGTATATACACATGTATTTTATGTATACTCATACATATATACTTATATATAAATACATATATATTGATATGTATGTATGTCTAGGTGTGAGATGATACTGGCATTCAGTAGGTATGAAGAGAGAGGATATCCTAACCTTGTATCCCAGCCACCTCCTGTGCCTTGAACACCTGTCTACAGGCAGTGTCCCACATGTAGGCAAGAACCTCTCCAACTCTATCCCTCTCACTCCCTCTCTCCGTATCTCCCTTGTACACTGTAGACACAACCCTCTTTGCCTCTCTCTCTAGAAGACCTCTCCCCTGAATAGGAGTCAGGGCAACCCAGGCTAGGGAGAGGATATTGAGGGTCTGGAGGGTTAGATGGTATACTTTCATATTATTATGTATGTGTGAATATATTTGCAGGGTCATATGAATACATACGTGTCATGCGCCACTGTATAAGAGTAAGAATATGCACTACTCCTCTATATGTCATGTACCTGTAACACACGTGTGGGTATGTACCACCCATATTCCTTGACACTCTCTCCCTCCCCCTCTGTCTGTGTCACAGTGTATCTGACACAGGGTCTGTCCATCCTGGGTTCAGTGGCATATATGCACATCATTATACAATAGATATATGATAGTTAAGTTGTACCCTCACTGCTACAGCGGTGGTTAATGGACCCACACCTACATATGACATATAGATCAATGTGTCCCATACCTCCCCCTCACTGCTGCACAGAGTGTCTCCCTGGCATCCTGCACCACAGTACTCTCTCCCTCTCCCTCTCCTTCTCCCTCTGTCTCTAAACCTGATAGAGCACTAGCAGCAGTGTCAAATAGAGAGGCAGCGGCACTGGATGTAAGAGACTGACGAATTACTACAAGGGGTTGATTTGTAAATTCTGATGTATATATTTACCCATATACTTCCAGGAATACATACTCCTATCCCACCTGAATGCCGTGTGGTCCGGGAAGACAGAATAAAGTGTATAAGGCCATGTAATGAACTCACATACATTCAATATGTATATTCCCATATTAAATATATCTATGTATACCTGAATGCCGTGTGGTCTGGGAAGACAGAGGAACCCAATGCGGCATCCAGAACCTGTAATGAGTGTGATAGTAGTATATATGTATATTACATGTATAATGAGGTTTAGAATGTGACAGATATAACCAGAGCGGCATCCAGAACCAAATAATGAGAGTAGGGGGGATGTGCTATATGTTCAGTATATATACACATATATACTAAACGCACTATGTACACTATATATGCATGGTACCTCAGGCATCACCGCCACGCATGCCTGCATCACAGACATATACTACATATGAATACTTAGGTATACTATATACATATATATATATATATATATATATATACATGTATGTTATACCTCAGGCATCACCGCCACGCATGCCTGCATGACTAGACCTGCAATGGAGACAGACAGGCGCTGGAAGGTGTCCTAGTATGAGGAGAGAGAGAGACAGAGAACGATACAGACGCGTGGTGATTACTATTAGGGGAGAGAAAGAGAGAGAGAGAGACAGAGAAAAATACAGGTGCAAGGTGTGGTATGATGTGGAGAGGTTTCTATAGTGCGCACCATATTCAGTAGACACACATGTAAGCATACACCTTATTTCTGTTAATACCTGTATATAATATATATATGTATATAATACATATATGAATATATATATATATACCTTGTTACTATTCCTCAGTGATGTCTTCCTGACATATGGCTGCACTGCCTGTGGGTATATATATATATATAATATACCTATACAATTATTGTATACCTATACAATTACCTATACCAATCTATATATACATACCTTATTACTGTTTCTGAGTGATGCCTTCCTGACATATGGCTGCACTGCTAATGGATCCACCAACAGCAGTCTCCTCAGTGCCAGGTGGTGACTCTTGATGGCACTCACAAGCAGAGTCTCTCTCTCTCCCTCTGTAAAGGATGTCTCTCTCTCTCTCTCTCCCTCTGTATTGTCTGTATTGTCTCCCACTGGATCTATCCTGCACCTCTTTGATAGGGCTGTGGATAGGGACTGGGCCTTCCTTGGGGTCAAAGGGATTTATAGTAATGTGTATGCATGAAGTAATAGTGCCACTCTGACCACGGTGTCACCGAGACTACTCACTATCCATGTATATACATGTATAGCATAACATGTATATATACATATCATACCTTGGGTGTAATAACAGTCCAATCCTTATTATTGCCCTGACCAGGGTGTCACCATGTACATGTATATACAATATGAATATGTATAGTACCTTGGATGAAGCAATAGTGCTATCCTTATTATTGCCCTGACCAGGGTGTCACCATGTACATGTACATATATATATGAACAGTGAATGATACATTGCTATTAGTATAGTACCTTGGATGCAATAGCAGTCCAATCCTAATTATTGCCCTGACCAGAGTGTCACCATGAGACCCAGGCATAGGGACAGACCTCTGGGTACCATCATCTCTGCACACTAGCCTACCACCAAGGCCGAAACAGGGTGTGCCAGTAGAGAAACTAGAGGACCCTCTATCGCTAGAGGGTTTAGATGCACTAGATTCACTGACTATGCCTGGAAAAGAACTGGAGGAGGAACTAGACCCTTTAGCACTGACTATGCCGGGTACACTCTCCATCAGACCGGTCAGCCACTTGGTACGGGCATTGCGAATGATATAGGAAGCAACACACACTTGGGGTCAGAGAGAGAGAGAGAGAGAGAGAGAGAGAATTCAGGTGACACATTCTGGACAATAACATCCACATAGAAAGACATATCTAGTAGGGTATTCAATACGATAACTGTGTGTATCTGCCTATGAAACTCCAGTTGGTATCTCGAATCGAACATGAGTATATACATAACTAGATCACATACATCAAATACAACAATATCTCAATTTACTTGAGGGTTACCTATCAGTTCCAGCTGGTGCCTGGAGTACTCGTCTGTGTAGCTATGGGTGAAGTGGTACATCTCTGCCCTCATGGCCGCATGCTCAACCTGGGAGTAAGGGTGTAGAGGGGGAGAGAGAGAAAAAGAGAGGGAGAGAGAGAGAGTAGTGTACATCTCAGACCGCATGGCGGCATGCTCAACCTGAGAGTGAGGGTATATATTGATATATGTATATATATATATATATGTATAGAGAGAGAGAGAGAGTTGGGTACATCTCTGCCCTCATGGCAGCATGCTCAACCTGAGAATAAGGGTATATATATATATATATATATGTATGTATATAGATATATATACATATAGATAGAGAGAGAGAGAGAGAGAGAGAGAGTAGTGTACATCTCTGCCCTCATGGCAGCATGCTCAACCTGAGAATAAAGGGTGTAGAGGGGGAGAGAGAGAGACAATGTGACAGAGACAATGAGAGAGGGAGAGAGAGTGGTGATAGTACCTCCCCCATCATGGACCGTGTCGGATATGGCTCAGAGTGGATGAGGTACCTTGGCATGAGTAATGGCGTGATATAGAGAGAGACAGTGAGAGGTAACGAGAGAGGATATGGCAAAGAGAGTGGCTGAGGCACCTGGGATGGGAAAAGAGTGGATAGGGAGAGAAAGAGATATAGATAGAAGGAGAGAGAGGCTCAGAGTGGATCTTGTACCTATGTGAGACATACTTGAGAAGGGAGAAGAAGAAGAAGAGAGAGAAAGGATAGGGCTATGAGTGGATGATGAAAGGGGGGGGGGGGGGGGAGGTGAGGGGGGGTATACTCACAGATATATACATACAGATACATACCCGAAGACTACAAGATACAGGGGCATTACACAGTCCAATGATCGTGCCATGGTCAATAGGGACTGGGTGGAACATGAACCAGGGGTGCTGGAGGCTAAAGATGAGAGAGACTCTCTCAGATAGAGGGGGGGAGGGGGGGGGAGAGAGAGGGTGAGAAATGGAATTCGATAAACTAGAATTGGAGGAAGAGGAGTGGGGGGTAATGAACTTGTGTCAGAACTGGATATGCGGTAGACGGGGGAGGGGGAGGGGAGGGGGGGGGGGGTTAAAGTATAATCATACACCCACCTGCTATCTGTGGAATAATTGTCCCCCTCAGATAGACCCTGAGCACATGTTCATAGGAGAGGGGCACTGTACCCCCACCATCTTTCATACCCCTCTGCACACAGAACATGGGTAAGTCCCTGACTATAGATACGGTCTGGGCAGTGAGGCTGGACAGTCTGGACATGTCTACAGGGACTCTCTCTCTCTCTCCCTCCTTTCCCTCTGCATCTGGGGTATCCTTGGAGCTGTGTGCCTGTAGAGCTGCCTTGATCAGGCTCTTGAGACCCTTGCGGTGGGACCTGGTGTCATGTATATATGTAGTATATACAGCACAGAGAATATCACCATATAGATATATACTTCACACTGTGGAGTACCACACACCTTATATCTGGCACTGCGTTGAGCTGGTCTACTAGAGTGTGCACATCGGGTTCTAGGTGCTCTGAGGGTGAGGAATGAGCCATAACATGAGGGTCATATATATATAGACAGAGACACTCAAACGTAATACATATACACACTGCTATGCCATCAACGCAATGAAAATACAATTCCACACAACACAGAGGCTGTATAGTGAATACGCACTTCCCAGCAATGACATGTCATTATCCAGTAGGGCAAGAGAAGAAAAAGAAGAAGAAGAAATCTATGTTTTTGGCGGCTATCAAGCCTAGCCCCTTATGTGTTATATAAATATT
>BDIP01000420.1:0-19462 GCA_003568945.1 Kipferlia bialata
CTTGATGCCATTGTGGGTGGCCACATACATGATGGCCTGGGGTTAGATATATATATGTAGAGAGAGAGAGAGAGAGAGAGAGAGAGAGATCTTGATGCCATTGTGGGTGGCCACATACATGATGATTGCTGGATTTAGATAGATAGATATATAGATAGGGAAGGGGAGAGAGAGAGAGAGGTTGTGATGTTACTGTGTGCGGCAAGTAGCGAGATGGCATATGGTGGGAAAGAGAGATATAGGGAGAGGAATATGGGAGAATCATGTATGGAATATATATATTCACATATTGCAATATATACACAAATATAGACACAGACAGGGAATAGAAAGGGAGAGAGTATTTGTAGCCATGGGTGACAAGACACACATTCAATTATACACACACACTATACTTGATACCTTGTAGCAGAATGCGGTCTGGGTCATATCACAGTATAGACACACAAATGTATACTATCTATATACACATTAGTAAGTAAGGGTATAACAACATAGATATATAAATAACTGCACATATATACCTTGTAGCAGAATGCAGTCTGGGTCACTCTGTTATACCAATTACTATACACATAGAGTATAGAGACATTATATAAACCACAACACACAAGTATATATTATATATTTACATATTAGTATCAGTATAAGTATATACCTTGTAGCAGAATGCGGTCTGGGTCACTCTGTTGTAACAGTACTTCTGGATCAGGGCAGAGATCTGGGCCTTCCTGGGATGAGGAATATTTAGGTATACATATATATATACAATACACATAGAGAGAGAGAGAGAGAGTATATCTGGATGAGGGCAGGGATCTGGCCATTCCTGGGGTCAGTTGCATATATAGTATATATGCAGAGCGAGAAAGCGAAGGGAAGGGATAAATGGAGACATATCCTACCAAGGGGGAGAGCAGAAGCGAGACTCTCTCACTCTCTTTCTCTCTCTCTCTCTCTCTATATATATATATATGTATATATATATATATACATGAATACATATATATACATACCTCTCATTGGGTGGCAGTGGCTCCTGCTCTGCTATGGCCAGTTTGTATGTATATCTCTCTATATATATATATATATCTATATATATATATATATATACCTCTCATTGGGTGGCAGTGGGGTCCTGCTCTGCTATGGCCAGTCGGTCTGCATCTCTCTCTCTCTCTCTCTCTCTCTCTCTCTATATATATATATATATACATATAATTACATGTTTATACATACCTCTCATTAGGTGGCAGTGGCTCCTGCTCTGCTATGGCCAGTCTGTCTGCATCTCTCTCTCTCTCTATATATATATATGAATACATATATATACATACATATATATATACATACCTCTCATTGGGTGGCAGAGGCTCCTGCTCTGCTATGGCCAGTCTGTCTGCATACATGGCAGCTATCTGCTCAGGGGTCTGGTTACGAAGACACAGCCTATAATTAGGAGATGTAGCAGAGAGAGAGAGAGAGAGAGAGGGGGAGAGAGAGCTGCATACACATGTCGGCTATATTCTCAGGGGTCTGGTTACACAGACATAATACATAATGAGAGGAAGGCGGAAATACAAGGATATAGAGGGAAGAGGGGAGGTGCAGTAAATGCACATGACAGCATAGACAAACGCATTGAGAGAAAGACAGATGAGGGCGAGATGGAGATTGAGATGCATATGTAGGTATGCTAAGGGGGAGGAAGGGGGTGATGTGGGGATGCAGGGGTGTGTGGGTGTGGGTGATAGAGAGAGAGAGAGAGGTGAACACATAGCCACTGGGATGTATGTATCGTCTCTCTCTCTCTCTGTATGGGTGATGAGTGTTGGAGAGGGAGAAGGGAGTATGTAAATCTCGTGTGTCCAGAATATTGATAGAACAGCAGCACATCAATGCATTCTAGTGGTAACATAGTGTATGATAGCGAATACAACGAATGTATGGAGTAGGAGAGAGTAGGAGAGAGAGAGTACCCACCTCTTGCAGCACCATTTGCCAGCATAGGATGGGCCAGACTTCTTCTGCTTCTCGGGCTTCACATCCACCTCAGCCTCTGTCTTGACCTCCTCTGGCTTGAACTCTCTCTCTCTCTCAGCCTCTCCCACCCCTGGAACCATCTCAGTCTCAGGGGCCTTCTTCTCTCCCTCTCCCTCTGCCTCTCCCTCTCTCTCCTTGACTAGCACCACCTGCTCCTCAGCAGTTTCAGCCACAGCAGTCTCTCCGGCCTCAGGCGCTGGCTGCTCTCCCTCTCCCCCTGCACCAACACCCTCCACCTCCTCTCTCTCTCCTGAGGGTATCATATCAGTATCGGCACCAGCCTCTCCCAGTGCACCAGCAGAGAGAGTACCATCTCCAGAGGTGGCAGGAGGCTCCCCTGTCTCAGGGTGTGCATGGGTAGGTGTGGGTGCACCCAAGCCAGACAGGCTGATCACAAGGGGTGCGACAGTGGTGCCCCCAGACTCAGAGGCAGCTGGGGCCTTGGAGACACCGGGGGCCGCGGAGCCTTGCTCCTCAGGCCTTCCCTGGGCCTCGGACATTCCAGTCTGCTATCAAGTGTATTACAATACAGACCAGGCTTGGCGTGGGGGGCTGACAGAGAGTGTACACGCTCAATGGGCTGGACAGCTGGAGTTTTTGACCTAGTTGGTCTGCACCCTTTCTGCATTGAGCGACAGCTGCCATGCTATCTTGCAATCACCGTCAGTTTAGGGGGAAAGCATTACTTCACAGCACTAACAACCTCCATAGGAGTACCAGTTACTTGGGTGGTACACTTGGGTGCTTTTTGACTGGCGAAGGAGCGTTTCTCAGGTATTCAAATCAAATTGTCTTGCTGTTATGTTGTTTCTGGGTCCTTCGGGATGGGTGTAACGTTGTACCGGACGTATATTGATGATGATGTTGTTATAGCTCGTCAATGAACGGCTGGATGAGAATTGGATGAGTGTTATGGGTTGTGATGGGTGTCGACCTATTCCTCTTCTGTCCTCTCTTACCAGTACCGTTGTGGTGTTTATAATGTGGTAAAGGCCAGTATCTAGTGGCTGTCTCCGTATATCGTATATGCGGTCGAAGGAGAGGGAGGTGGTGGATGGAAGGGGGCGGTGTATATATATGCATATTGTCTTGTGATGTGAGCATTGGGGGTCACGTGTCTCATATCAACGTATACGTGCCACGCAAGCACATATTTGCGGTGTGTGTAGCAATATACCTATACTTGTGAGGGTTAATGCCACACCCCCCCCCTCCCCTCTTTCCAGGTCTCTCTCTCTCTCTCTCTTCTAATAGATTCGATGACTGCTGCTGACTGTAGGCATATGGACGGAGGGTCGCGTGCCCCTGCCAGAGGGTGGGAGAGAGGCGCCCAGAGAGCACCACAATCCAGTCGAGACACAGAGACTGCGTGGAGGAGGGAGAGGGAGAGGTACTCTCAGTCGGGTCCAGAGACCAAGGACCGGAGCCTCGACGCCTACCGGGACAGGCTGAGAGAGAGACAGAGGGAGAAGCAGCAAGAGGCACCACCCCCTGCGCCTGCCCCTGTAGCTGTACAGGAGGATGAGGCCGAGAGCAGTGAGTCTGAGGTGGTACAGTACGTTGCCACCTCGCTGCCTGTTGCGGCACCTGCATCTGTACAGAGAGTGGTAGAGAGAGGGGGGGAGAGAGGGAGAGACGCTGCTCGTGTTGATGACTACTGGGCCCGGGAGAGAGAGAGAGAGCAGAGGAGGGGCTATGACTCCAGGGAGTCCTCTTCATATGGCTCCAGTGGCAGATACCCCAGGGAGAGGGAGAGAGATATGGGGAGGAGAGACAGCTGGGGTAGGCGTCAGGAGTATGACAGGGAGCGGGGTGCCAGTAGCAGGTCCCAGTACCCTGCCTACTCTGACAGCAGTAGGTCTCGCAGGGACGAGTACTCCCCCAGAGACAGATACCCTCGGGAGAGGTACGATGAGCGTACCTCTCGCCCTGCCTATAGGAGTCAGCCCTCTGACTACTATGACCGGCATCCCCAGGGCAGGGTCGTGGAGAGAGACCCCTACCCCAGGGAGAGGTCTAGACCAGTGGAGCCTAGGAGGCAGGGCTGGGAGGGCAGTGACCCCAGATCCACAGGGTACCCCAGGGAGCAGGAGAGGACACAGGTCCGTTACCCTCCCTTCACCACTCCTGCCACGCACCATCATGTCCCTGCACCTGCCCCTGCATATGCATCTCCTGCCTATGTCTCCCCTACTGCTGCCCCTCACTCTGTACCCAGGGTGGCCACTGGATGGGGTCTACAGCACCCATCTGCCGCTGTGCATGAGGTGCCCTCAAGGGAGGCGTCGAGGGAGGTGTCTCCTGCTAAGGAGGCGGGGAGCCGGGATGTATCCCCACTGGCTGTATCTCACCTCATCAGGTTGGTGTATTACAATGATGAACTCTATTTGTTCCGATATTCACCTCAGCTCTGGTGTGCACCAGCGTCAGCCCCACTACTCGTCGGCCGCATCTCCCCCCTCCAACCGCCCTGCTGCACGTCAGCTTGCCCCTTCCCCTCCTAGGCAGGCTGACACCCGCCCTGGTAAGCATGATGTTGACACCCGTCATAGGGTCATGGCCAGTCCGCTCCTTCTGAGCTCTGAGGATGAGAAGCGTCAGACCAGGGCGGTAAGCCCGTCTCCATCCTCCATCATCACGCCAGGTCAGTGTGCTTTACTGGAAAAGTACGAATAGCTAGAAGTGTCATATCCCTGTGGCAATCACTCTTATCCCAGCTCGTTCTGATCCAAACTCCAGCAGGGACGCATTGCTTCTAAGGTTAGTACACTGGTTGTGACCATACATTCGAGTATTTAACCATTATTGTCGCTAATGAGTCACTCAACTCCAGGGACGTTGCGATGGCTCCCGGAACCAAGGAGAAGCTCGGCAATGAGGAGGTCGCCAAGACCGGCAAGAGCCTCGTGAGCATGCGCCTTGACAGCCTCAAGAAGAAGAAGGCTCGGGAGAAGAGAGAGAAGGAGAGGAAGCAGCGCGAGGAGCAGCGCAAGGAGAAGGAGAGAGAGGAGAGAGAGCGGAAGCAGAGAGAGAAGGAGGATCGGGAGAGAGAGGAGAGGCAGAAGGAGCGTGAGCGTCTCAAGCAGAAGGAGGCAAAGGAGAAGAGAGAGAGAGAAGCCAAGGACATTGACGACCTCCGTCTTAGAGAGGAGCTTAAGAAGAGAGAGCTGAGGATGGAGAAGGAGCGGGCCCGTGCTGCTGAGAAGAAGAGGGGTCACGATCTGAAGAAGAGATCCGACAAGGAGAAGCGGAGAGAGAAGAAGGAGAGAGAGGAGAGGGAGAGGAAGAAGGAAGAGGAGATTCGTGCAGAGAAGAAGCGCAAGAGAGCAGAGCGCAAGCGGAAGGAACAGGCGAGACTAGAGCGTCAGATGGAGAGGGAGAGGTTGGAGGAGGAGGAGAGGGAGAGAAAGGCGGAGAGAGAGAGAGAGAGACAGTTGAGGAGAGAGAGGGAGAGAGATATCGAGATGCAGGAGGACGTGATCAGCGAGTCCGAGGAGTCTGAGGAGTCTAGTGAGGGCGTTGACTACGATACCCTCTTCGACACCAAGTGCTGTGCACCTGCCAAGAGAGGGGACGGCGGGTACGTAAGTGGATAACACACTCTATTTATATATACAAATCTCACCGCTAGCGCCTGTCTTCACCGCACCAGCATGGATGAGCGCCAGGAGCTCACCCAGTACATCATGGACATTGACGCCGAAATCAGAACAAGGTTAGTAGTGTATTGTGATGCCAAAATGACGATTATATCATCATTCAACTGTTGTTCCTAGGTACATTCCGTTGTATTTACATCATGCTCACTGACAGGGTTGCTGATGGCGAGGGTCCCGAGGTCGGCATCCGTTCTGAGCTCTATCTGCCATTTGTCAGAGAGTTCTTTGAGGATAGAAACGATCACAGGATGTACTGCGACAAGGTATTGTTCATTATCCACAGATTCTGTGAGCTTCATTGCAGGTACTTATCTTATACCAGGCTATATCCACGGTCACCGGTCTTCTGCCTGGTGAGGTCCAGAAGATCAGGAACAGGATCAGAAAGGCATGTGTATGTGATATGTACTATTTCTCATGTCTTGGTCTTCCTCTCACAACCAGGAACGCAGAGCTGGCCGTGTCACAGAGAAGTGGAACCGGAAGCTGCCAGACACTCCTGTCAGGAGGGCATCCAAGCCCGCCAAGGTTAAGGTTGCTCCAGCTGCTTCAACCCCCAAGGTCACTCCCAAGAAGGCCCCTGTCAAGAAGACTCCTAAGTCTACACCTAAGAAGACCCCCAAGACCAAGGCCACTCCTGCTAAGAAGAAGGCACCATCTCTGGCCAAGGCTGTTCGGGAGAAGCAGAAGAAGACAACTTCTAAGGGAGCGTCGAAGGTGTCTGCTCAGGGCAAGAAGCCGGAGCCTCGGGTATCTAGAGCACAGTCCAAGCGGGAGAGAGAGCCGGCAGAGGAGGAGGAGTCCTCAAGTGAGGGCATCGACTACGACACTCTCTTCGACGGAGAGTGCTGCAAGCGTGGGTACGTAGCATGTCATACACATATACGAGACAATATACATAGATATCACGCCCTTGTATTCTTACTCCAGACGTTGCCTAGTGACCACCCCCCAGCAGGAGAGAGACGCCCTGATCGAGGAGATCCACACCATCGACACCGAGTATGAGGGGATGGACAAGGAGCACACACAGGCCGTGGAGGCATACATCGCCAAGCACTTTGTGGACAGGAAGGACGAGAAGGTCTACTGCGCCAAGGTAGGAGACTATATCTATTTACCTTATTATGTGTGCATTGTGTGGTGTGGTATTCTGACCCCAGGCCATCTCCACCATCACTGGTCTCAGGGAGGCACAGACCAAGCTGGTCATCAGGAAGATCAACCAGGTACAATATACATATACATTCACATATAGTTGATAGATCAACCTGCCGGGTACAGTGTATGTGTACGATATACTGTTTGGTGTTATATAGATAGTCTTACATCAGGCCAGCATCCTGGCCTCCAAGCGGAGGAAGAGGACCCCTGCCCAGTCCCACAAGGCGTCTCTTTCTGCCACACCCACCGTCAAGCCTGCCAGTGTCACTATATCCAGTCCCAAGGACAAGGTTGCTGACACCAATGGTGATGTTGGTGTGAAGAAGGAGCACGCATTGCTAGTTGTCGAGTTCGAGACTGAGCCTGCTGCATCACAGCCTGAGAAGCAGAAGGATCATGTTGTGGAGGCTAAGCACAATCCTCCCATGACAGTAGACTCTGCCACACACGGTGACGGCACTCTTCTTGTGGACCCCATGGCCACAGAGGACACTGCAAGGCCCAGTGGCGCGACTGTGAGAGCTACTGGCGGCTCATCTCCCGTACTTCATCCTTCACACTCTCAGAACACCAAGGACGTCCCACCAGTCACCGTTGAGCCGGATGTACCAGTTGCCCCATCTCCCCCTGTTGTTCCTACCACTCCCTCTGAGGTCCCCATGGAGACACTTCAGATGCTGGCTGGTGGTAAGACAGCAGATGGTGACTTCCTCTACCTGTACAAGGGGGACATGGCACCTGAGAGGACAGAGGTGGCATCCTGTGTGGAGATACCCCCAGAGGTGCAGAAGTACCTGCCTCAGCCCACAGTCTATCCAGCTCCCTCGGGTACTAGTGTCACTGCTGGTGTTCTTGCTCTGTCAGGTACTGACTCCTTGGGTGCTAGTGCTGTCTCTAGTGCTGTCAAGGAGGAGAGCAAGCATGGCCCTACAGTGTCAGTCCCAGCTGAGAGGGAGAGTGAGAGCCCGTCTCTTGGCCAGAAGCGCCCCAGGTCCGTCACACACTCCAAGGCTGCATCATTCAGCCCCATTGGGCCCCACCTGAGACAGGCAAAGAGAGTGCCAGAGGACCAGTGAGACTCATTGGATTCTGTTTGATTTGGATTTGAGTTCAGGTTGAATTCTCATTGAGAATTGTTTCCCTCGTCCTCTGACTGAGAGACTCAGTTGTTGAGTATATTCAGTATTGTTTCTAATATATTGGTAGTGTCACTCAATCGTTGGGCAATATGGTATGCAACTCTTCATGTGATATGCTACTACTTGATATGTAGGAGTGGTAGACGTTGTTTCTCCGTATGAGTCAGGTTTTGACTATATATATATCAACCTTACTAGTGCAAATGATATGCTACATGTCTATTGTTACTGTTTCTTGGTGGGAGACGTCTCCATCTGGGAGTATCTAGATGGCCCATCCACCCTCTCACTGTCCCTCACACGCACAGTGCGGCGCCTGAAGTTGCTGCCCCTGGCAGTGCCATGGGGCCTGGGGTGAGAATGGTCTGAGTACTGAATGCATACTACTATCTATACATATTAGAGTACCAACCTTGGCCCCGATGGCGGCAGTGGTGTGTAGCAGGTGCTGAGGATGGACCTGACCTCAGACAGCACACCGTCCCCTGGCCTCTCTCTCTCTCTCTGCCTGCCCTGGGTGGTCCTGGGTGCTCTCTCTCTCCCCATGTCTCTCTCTCTCTCTCTCCCTGAGCCCTGTCCGCCCTGTGACTTGGTGCCCTCTCTCTGGGCATCGGCTCTCCACTGCTTGACGTCTCTCTCCATCTCTCTCTCCCTCTCCCTCTCCCTCTCTGTCTCAGTCTGTGTGTCCTCAGATACAGGGGACGCTGGAGAGAAGATGCTCTGCTGGGTATCTCTCTCTCCACCCTCTCTCTCTCCCTCCCTCTCTCCCTCTTCCTCTGAGGGTGTGTAGTCAGAGCGGCCAGTGTCTGGGGACATGTCGTCAGACTCATCCTGAGGGTGAGTAGCAAGTCCGTACTCAATACAAATGTATATATAGATATAGATATAGATATAGATATATAATATATAAATAATACCTGCCCCCCACTCATCCAGGACAGTGTCACTGGTTGGGGCAGGGCTATCCTGGGTCTCTCCCTGGAGACACTCCTCTCCCTGGAGGAGTAGAGACGGTCCTCAGTCACGCTGGGGGTAAGACACTACATAGATATACTACAATAGAGCTAGAGAGAGATGCCCCACCTGAGCTGTGCCCTCCCTCCTAGGACAAGTGATGGTGTCAATAAGGGGCTGTTATCCCTCATGGGCAGGGGTGACTGGGAGTAGCCCTGGGTCTCTCTCTCCCTCTCCCTCTGGGGCATGTCTCTCTCTCTCTCCCTCTCACCATCGAGGGTGGGTCTGGGGGTGGGAGGCAGACGATGCAAATATAAGAGTTGTGCCACTATTAATTCCTAGTAGCTTGAGAGAGAGAGACCTCTTACCTCCCCTCCATGGGTCTGGGTGCACTAGTGTACGTTTCTTGTACATACTATATACATATACATATACCCACCTCCCCTCCATCGGTCTGGGTGTGCTCCTAGCACTGTCTGCCTCCACTGCTAGGGGGGCAGGCCTCTCGATGGTCATGGGCTTGGACCGGCTCACACTGCTGATGTCAGGAATATATATAGATATAGATATAGACATATATGTATACAACGATGGGCTTGGACCGGCTCACGCTGCTGGGGCTGAGTAATTATACAGTAATATTACGATATATACATTGAGATATATACATCAGGGGGGTATCATATGCTAACACTGCTGGGGTAAGGACATGAATTGACCTATGAAGACAATTGACAAATCGTGTGGAATAGTGTGTTGAAAATGGACTCGACTACATAATGGCTACCGTAATTGATATAACGATACGTATACACACACCTGCTGTGGAGTACTGCCCTCTGCCCCATGAAGTCTGGGTTCCACTCTCCATCCCTGGTGGCCATGGACTCGGGGTGGTAGGACTGGGATAAGATGGTATACATGTATATATCCATACTCATATATGGTATACACTGTACCTGAGTAGGTATGGCCGATGGCTGCACCCTCTTGTCGACCCTGAAGACTGGTATGTCGACAGGGCTGTCACTGGCTGCCACCCTCTCTCTCTCTCCCCCTTTCTCTCTCTCTCCCTCAAGTGCACCCTCTCCCATGGGCACTATGGGTATCTCCTCACTCACTCTCTCCTCCTCTACCTCAGAGTGCTCTCCACCGTGGCTCTCGGCCTAGGGAGTAAGACGCATATCATATATAGTACTTAACATGTATACATACATACCTCTGGGGTGTCCCCCTCCTGGGGTAGGTCTGAGACAGGTCTGTCAATGGTGTCGGTGCCCAGCCAGTTGCCAACCTAGGGGTGATGTGAATGCAGTGCACTATAGATCCAACGTACGTAGGGTGAGGATGATAGAGAGCTCAGACAACTGTACACTGATACCAACCTCATCGTCGTCTGAGTCGAAGAGGTCACCCGAGAGAGACGACCCATCCTCCATGGCAGAGGACTCCTCTCTCTCCCTCTCCTCTCTCTCCCTCTCCTCTCTCTCCCTCTGCTCAGCCTCCTCAGCCTCTCTGGCCCTGGCTCTCTCCTCCTCCTCTAGCCTAGCAACCTGGGTATCAGTACAAGCTTGTGTATGAATACATACTAACATATATATGTATAAACAGAGAGAGATATATATAGAGAGAGAGACACAGCCTGGTTACCTCGGCCTCAAGAGCAGCCTCGTCTCTCTCCCTCTGCCTCTCTCTCTCCCACTTGGCGAGGGCCTCTCTCTTCTCAGCGAGCTCGGCTTCTCTATCCCTCTCCTTCTCTCTCTCTCTCTCCTCCTCCTCCAGTCTCTCTCTCTCTCTCTCTCTCTCAGCAGCAGCCTCCGCCTCGGCTACCCTCTCTGCCTCTCTCTGCCTCTCCTCCTCTCTCTCTGCCTCTCTAGCAGCGTCAGCCTCTCTCATCCGCTGCTGCATGTTGGCCTGCTCCAGCCTCTCCATCTCAAGGGAGGCCTCTCTCTCTCTCTCCCTCTCTCTCTCCCCCTCAGCCTCTCTGGCCTGTAGGGCGGCAGTCGCACGGGCCAGACGCTCCTGAGAGGCCCTCTCCTTGGCATGCTGCCTCTCTCTCTCCCTCTCCCTCTCCTCCTCAGCGAGTCTCTCCACCGCTCTCTCTCTTTCTGCCTCGGCCTCTGCCTCTGTCTCTGCCTCGTGGTCATTCCCGACATCCTGAGGTGGGTACAAGGGTATATATATATAGAGAGAGACAAATATAGATCTATATGGTTATGTGTACAGAAATGTATATGGTCACTCTCGGCATCCTGAGGTAGGGTTGGACATGGAGAACTATATATAAAGCGATTATAGGTATCATATATGAGTAGATAGTACCTCGGGGTAGGTGTCCTTGGGAGCCTCCACATCTACAACAGGCTCAGCCTCCATCTCCTCGGCAGGTGTATCCTCATTCTCATCTGACTCATCTGACATGAGAAGGAGGGAGAGAGAGAGAAAGAGGTTGCTATGAATGCAATAGTAATAGTATATGTCTGACATGAGAGGGAGATAGAGATGGAGACAGATAGGCAGGGAGAGGGGGGGAGAGGGCGGGGCGGGGGAGGTTGCCGGGGGCAGCGGACTACCCACCAGTATATTTAACTCATATATACCCATACCTGACTCCTCGAGTGAGGTGTCATCAGCTGCATCCAGGGACGAGTCATCTGAGGTGGGACATTCATTACACTGGAATACATGTATATATGTATATATATCAGACAAATGAATAAAACATATGCAGGGACGACTCATCTGGGGTGAGAGAGGTTGATGTCTACTATACACATTGTTCACATATGCAATGGGTCACTCGGTCAAGAGCAATGGGGGAGGATGGGGGATATGGAAACACAAAGATATATACCCATACACGACGAGTCATCTGGGGTAAGGGAGGTATAACAGTATAACACATAGAATTTCTATTCACATATGTATATGTATAGACTAATGATACCTGAGAAGTCTGAGCCTGCATCGAACTGCAGCATGTCAAACCCACCCGCAGCAACCACGGCCTGCTCAGCCTCAGCCTCAGTCTCTCTCTCTGTCTCAGTCTCTGCATCTACTACAGGTGCAGGGGAAGAGGATGCGGGAGTGGAAGAGTCCTTGGCAGTACCCTCCTCTCTCTCTCTCTCTCTCTCAGTCTCTGTCTCTGTGACATCAGCAGTAGTACCCACTGCATAGTACAGCTCTGGGCTGTTGCCTGCCTCCTGGGCAATGTCGCCCTCATGGGTCTCCACCCTCTCCATAGTATCAATACCCTCAACACCCTCAACACCATCTACACTGCCTAGTAGGGCCTCCTCACCCTCTAGAGTGTCTAGAGTGTCTAGGCCCTCCATTGCCTCATCGGCATGGTCGAAGTCAAGGGACAGGTCAGACAGGTTGACATCCTCATGGTCACTCTCTCCCTCTGACTCTCCCTCTCCCTCTCCCTTTCTTTCTGCCTCTACAGGCATAGGGGTGTGGGACATGACAGGAATATCCTCTGTCTCAACATCCACACCATCCTCTCTCTCTCTCTCCCCCTCTGCCTCAGTGGGGAGAGTGGGTACAGTCTGGGTGGGAGGGAGAGAGAAGGAGGCAGGGGGGAGCACAGCATCCACAACTGGCTCCACAGCAACCTCTACCTCTCTCTCTACCTCTACTAGAGGCTCGGCCTTAGTGACAGTATCCTGGTGTCCCTCACTCTCTCTCTCTCGCTCATCCTTGACAGGTGGAGACTCAGGCTCAGGGTGGACAGAGTCCACGGCAGTCTCCTTCTCAACCTCTCCCTCCTCCTCCTCAGAGGTATCCTCATCGTAGGACTCATCCTCACTGGCCTCATAGTCGTTGAAGCCTAGGATCAGATACACATATACTCCTATATATTCGAATATATATATATAGAGAGAGAGAGAGAGAGTCACCCTCACTGGCCCTCATAGTCGTTGAAGCCTTGGGTCAGATACACATACAGGTAGAAAACACATATGTATAAATACACATATAGAGAGAGGGAGATATACCTAGGTCCATGTTGTTGAGGTCGTAGTGCTCCCCATCGTCCCCACTGCTGCTCTCCTCCACCTTGGTCTCTCTCTCTCTCTCTCCCTCTCCCTCTCCCTCTCCCTCCTCTGCGAGTACATAGGGTGTGTATGCAGGTGCCTCCACAGGGTGTATCACAGTGGTGCCACTCATAGTGTCTACAGGGTCTACAGGGTCTGCAGTATCCATGGGCGTGTGTGTATCAGGCATGTCTGGCACAGGTCTCGAGGGGGGGCTGATGGAAGGAGATGCAGGGGTGTCACTCTCTCTCTCCTCCACAGCTGTAGCAGGTACACCCTCTCCCTCTCCCTCACTCTCTGTCTCTGTCTCTGATGGGGCAGGGGGGTCCTCTGTACCCTCTGTGGCCTCATACTCCACAGGGGTGAAGCCAGACACAGGCTGGGGAGGGGCCTTCTCTACCTCTGCCTCTGCCTCTCCATCTCCATCTGCTTCCTCTAGTGCAGCTGACATACTGAGGTTAGACATCAGTATACGGTCGCAACAGATAGAAACGAACACACACGGCATGATTATATATACATACATAGTATACAGACACACATATGTATACATTATATCGAATTTATGGCCTCATGTCCATCATGTAATACATATATATAGATATAGTGTATATAATATAGTAGCATTACATACCTGGCCATGTCCATCATGTCGATGCTCTCACTGTCACTGTCCCTTCCACCCTGCAGGTCCTGGGGTGAGGTATATATATATATATGTATATACGCATATAATAAAAAGAGAGAGAGCGAGAGAGAGAGAGAGAGTGAGAGAGATCGTACCTCCTCTCCCACTATCTCAAAGTCAGCCATGCCCATACAATATATATATTGCATATATAGTATATACATATGTATGGATATATATATAGAGACAGAGAGAGAGTATATATAGATAGTGACTCCCTCATACCTCCTCTCCCACCATCTCAAAGTCCGCCATGTCCATACCCATGCCCATGCTCTCACTGTCACTCTCTCTCTCCCTCTCACTGCCACTCTCCCCCTCTGTGCTCTCACTGGAGTCCTCATTGAGACGCACATCGCCCACACGCTCAGACGCCCTGGGGTAAGTAGAGATAGGAAGAGAGATAGGAAGAGAGAGAGAGAGAGAGAGAGAGAGAGAAGGATGTGAGGCCTGGTGAGACTGGGATTCATGTACCGAGATGACACATATAGTTATAGAAACATATTTATAATGCAATGGTAGGTACATTTTCACATGCCTGAGGGAGGATGCGAGGCCTGGGGACCGACCCCCAAGGTGGCCACGCTCTGGACTATCACTGGGGTGAGAGGGGCTGATAGAGACAGAGAATAGTATGTAAATAATAACTTGCATTGGATATTTACACACCTCGACCATTTTCAGATATATAGGGTATATATATATATTAATATATACGTATATGTACTAGGGTACCTCGACCTCCTTCTGTGCAGTGGGGGTGCATCTGCCAGAGTATCATACACACACACACACATATATATATATATATCACATGTATCATAATAATACTACTAGTATATATACACTCACCTCGACCGCCTTCTGTGGAGTGGGGGTGCATCTGCCAGGATGCCAGGGCCAGACGGGACCTGATATAAGTATACACAGAGTATATATATATATATATATATATATATATACCAGAGGGGACCTGGGGGTGAGTGCTAATACGTGCACTAAATATTTCTAGAATATACCATGTGTGAAGAGTACCAGTGGTGAGTACCAGTAGTGAAAACGTGAGTATCTGCTACCATATGAGTAGTACATGATACAAATATAGAGACGGTAGTAATAGAATACAACACATACCTCCTCCAGTCCGTCTATGGGGGTGAGTATACACATAGTATAAATATATATATATATACATATATATACGTATGATCTAACGTGTATGTATAAACCATGCCATACCTCCTCCAGGCCGTCTATGTAGTATAAATATATATGTATATATATGTATATATATTCTATGACCCACCTCCTCCAGCCCGTCTATGTAGTGTGTGTAGTAGTCCCCCCTCTTGGACTTGGTCTGGGGGCTGGGGGGTGAGGAGAGAGACAGTACTACATATTCTATATACTACATATATATATGTACATACACATATATATATATGTATTCACACTTCATCTTGGACTGGGGGCTGCGGTGAGGGAGAGACGTCGGGACAGAAACACGACATACTATGGATATATACATATAACCATACCTGTTCCCCTCTCCTTCTATGTATGCCTCACTGTCCTCTGTGTCTGATGACATGTATACTATAATACAATATATACATAGTGTGTGCACTCTATAGAGTACATATAGTATATACCTGTTACCCTCCCCCTCCCCATATGCCTCACTGTCCTCTGTGTCTGATGATACATGCATATATATATACATATACATACACTAGAGTATATAGTATATATATATAACTATGCCTATCTTATACCTATTTCCCTCCCCCACTATGTATGCCTCACTGTCCTCTGTGTCTGATGGCATCCATACAATAATACAATATATACATAGTGTATACACTCTATACAGCTATGCACCTGTTTCCCTCTCCTTCTCCATATGCCTCACTGTCCTCTGTGTCTGAGGGCATGTGTATATATATATACATATACATATACCAATGTATATATAACTATATGTATACCTGTTCCCTTCTCCCTCTATGTATGCCTCACTGTCCTCTGTGTCGGATGATACATACATATATATATATATACATGTATACTATGTCTATATAATAATATATACCTATTTCCTTCCTCTGCATATGCCTCACTGTCCTCTGTGTCTGATGGCAGGGGAGGGTCCATGTCAGAAGAGTACATCACAGCTGGGGGTGAGACACTTATACATGTATAATCATAATACAGAGAGGGGAAGAGAAAGAGAAGGGGGATCCATATCAGACGAGTACATCACAGCTGGGGGTGAGACACTTATACACGTATAATCATAATATATAGAGGGGGAGAGAAAGAAAGAGAAGGGGGATCCCTGTCAGACGAGTACATCACACCTGGGGGTGAGAGATCACAATCATAATATATATATATGTAGAGAGAGAGAGACATATAGGGGGGGAGAGAGAGATACTCACTTGTTGTAGATGCCCTGTTCTCATCCAGCGTGTACATGGATGTCCGGGACTCCTTGAACTTCTCATAGATGGTGGTGTACTCCTCCTAGGGGTGAGATGATAATGATGGTATTCACAGTATAGAATATACATATATACGATACCAGTTTATGGAAATGGTAAGATGGTGGTGTACTCCTCCTAGGGTGAGAGGGTACACATGGAAGTATATTCCTATAGTGGAAGAGAGAGAGAGAGAGAATGGCTGTATTCTTGAACTTCTCATAGATGGTGGTGTACTCCTCCTAGGGGTAAGGGTATAGAAATAGACATACACACACACATATATATATATAAATATGTACGATATCAGAACATGGGAATCGTTAGACAGATAGAGAGAGGGAGAGAATACATGCATTTGTGAAGACTTGTCTGGTACGTCTGGTGCAGTTGGTATACAATACATACTACATATAGTATATACTAAATAGTATATATATAAATATATATTTACAATATACATACCTCTGTGATGTCCCCTGTCTGGTACATCTGATGGAGCTGGGCAATGTCATCCTCGGTGGGGATGTACTCACCTGGGTATGAGTATATAGTATGTATACAGAGAGAGAGAGAGAGAGAGAGAGAGAGAGAGAGACAGCTGGGCAATGTCATCCTCGTCAGTCGGGATGTACTCACCTAGGGGTGAGTATATAGTGTATATAAATATATATATAGAGGGAGAGAGATGGTTAATGTCATCCTCAGTGGGGATATACTCACCTGGGGGGAAAGACAGGTAAGAGGGAGAGAGAAAGAGAGAGAGGGAGGGTGAGGGTAACCATAGTACAGTGAGAAAAGAGGGGACGAGTTGCAGGGGGGGGGGAGGGGGGGTATTACATCTCACATATACTCGCACATCAGAGGACCTATGCAGTATGTTGCCACAGTGGGACGTACGGGTACGTTGTGTATATATAATATTTAGTGCCCATCACTGGCAGGGATCAGGGTCAAAGTCGATGTGTCCAATTATACACACACACACACACACACGTACCATCGGTGTACTTCTCTGATGTCATGCAGTTCCCCATCTCTTCTCTGCCTTATAGGGCTATGCCCTCACTCTAGCACAAGGGATGGAAGGGTATGCACCGATGAGTGCACTCAGTTTGCGGCAGTGCTCTATGCACACTCCGCCTTCTCAGAACCCAAAAATAGTGGTCCAGGCAGGTGTCCTGACCTCTCCACTGAGCCTCTGGGTGCTCTATACACCCTGGCAGAGGCAGCAGGTAGATGGAGAGGGTCACTTGACCACCTGGGTTGGAATATATTGTAAAATGAAAATTTATAAGGACCCAAGTCGCATAGAAAGTGATTCACATTGTCTCACAGAGTCTCAGTGTGTTTAGTCTCAATATTGAGCTGGTGATGTTCAGTTCTTTCATTGACACCCTGTTACTGCAACACTCTCTCTCTTCTTGACATTTACTATGGAATTAGCACATACTCAGTGCATAGGACACTCTGCTACAATACTAGGTAAGTAGGTTCACCCACTCAGTAACATCTACTGTATGAGTATCCTGTACTGTATCGTATCCCCATATACCCCCCTCAGTCGTTGAGTGTCTCCTCCCAGGACCTCTTGACACAGGCCTTGACACGCTGCTCATAGGCTGCCTTGTCACTGGGGTAAGAGGGGCACATTATATATATATATATACATAGAGAGAGAGAGACAGAGAGAGAGAGAGAGAGATGATGATAAGTTGACTCACTTCACAAACAGGTTAGCTGCCTCTGAGTTGGCAGGGGAGGCCGGGTTGGGCTCAGTCAGGAGAGACTGGATGGAGGTCAGGATGGGGCCAATGCTGGGGTTAGATATATGTGTATAGATAGATAGATGGATAGAGAGAGAGGGATAGGGGGGGGGGAGGGGGGGGGGGACTGGATGGAGGTCAGGATTGGGCCAATGCTAGGGTTAGATACACATATAAACACATATATACATACAAATATATAGAGAGAGAGAAAGAGAAGAGAGAGGGGGAAGGGGGGGGGGGGTATCACCTTGCGTACTTGGAGTCAGTGCCAGTACCAGCAGGGACACACACATACACACACATACACACACATATATATACATATATATGGATATATATGGATATATATGTGTGTAAGCCATACCTGTAAGCAGCTGTCCACCTCTTCTGCAGGATGTCCAGACAGATGTCTCCGTTCTTGTACACTGGGGGGTGAGTATATACACATCATATATAAGACATATGTAAATACGGGGGGGGGGGGGGGGGGGGGGGGGGGGGGGGGGGAAAAAAAGAGGGGGGTTCCCCCCCCCCCCCCCCCCCCGCTCCCCGCATTTATATATATAAGGACATTAGCCAAGCATGTATGTATAATTACCCTCCATATCCCTCGCTGTCTACCCCCCCAGGTCAGACATGTACCTTCTTTCTCTACCCCGACCTCTCTGGTGTATAATACATGAAATATACGTCGGAGCGGGGCATACAGTACAAGCTCCCGTATAGAAGTAACTGAGATTTCCTTTCCTCTATACACCCTTCTCTCCCATACACGTATCATAATAGAGTATGAGAGAAGGTATTATCTTAGCAGTGTCCAAATACAGTATAGTAATTGAGGGAAAGAGCCCCCCCCCCCCCATTATGTCCTCCTCCACCACACATACACAACAAGTCTGCTCTCTCTCTCTCTGTCTCTATACTGTGGATCCGAAATGAGCTATATGGAGAGACTATCGAGGCATATATAATATATATATATAGTATATAGCACATTATTGAAATATAATACATACATATTCTATATTATATGTGTGTCAATACTATATACTATATGTATTCACCATATTCATGCGTCAAAAACATCTGTGGTGGACACTGCATTATATGTGTATCTTGGCATACATACACCCTGATACCGTATTGTATATGTGTCAATTAGACTCCATGAACCTTCCACCTATATACAAATGATATAGGTATATATATATATATATATATATATGCATTTGGTAGGCTACGTGTTGTTCTCGCTTGCAGAGACCAGTGTAGATATTGACATTACTACCTGGGTATGCAGAAGTGGTATACACTATGTCTCTACCTCAATATATAGACAAGACAATATAGCATCCATAACTATAACCTGTGGAGAGTCGGAAGGCATCACCAATCCTTATTGCCTCGGCCATCCAGAAGTATGTGTATATGAGTGTGTGTATACGCATATATACATACATGGGTCAAGGAGAACATATTGACCTCTCTCGCTATACCACGTCCTTCTCCAGGATAGTGTTTAC
>BDIP01000421.1:7484-19447 GCA_003568945.1 Kipferlia bialata
CCCCCTTGTGTCATCAAAGTCCGCCCCCCCCCCCCCCCCCTATCCAACTCCATCTCACTTGCAGGGAGTCCCCTGTGTATCTAGCCTCCATCTCCTCCTTCCTTGAGCACGTCCCAGTCTCTCTCCTTCTCTTCGACTGTGTTGCCCCTCTAGTCCTGTACACATACAACGGCTCCATCATCAGGCATGCCGTGCACTACAAGTACAAGGCCAAGCAGTGGAGGAAGGCAAAGAGGCTCTAGAGGGATGGACTGTACACTGGCACAACTTATCAATGCATTACTTAGACAATAGACGACAATAGTTTCGTGCTTAGTGTTGGATAGACACACCATTGTCACCCCTCCTCCGTAGCAGCATGTATTAGAGTGTATGGAAGCAAGTAGCTCTATTCATTTATCTATTTTGATTCTGTGAGAGTGTCTCTCTATATACTATTGGTACAACACAGCAACCTACTGGCTCCCATACTCTGTGGGGGCATTCCCCTCCTCGAGGTCAGCCTCGTCCTCATCCACCATCTGCACCCCCTCCCCTGTGTTGACATACTTCCTAGGCAGGCAGTGGGGCAGGATGTAGTAGGAGGGACCGAGGCACACCAGCAGGACACCAAGGAGAGCCACGCCTGTGTCCACGCTGGAGGAGGCGAGGACGGCATACACCACAGAGCATATGGATATGGAGATGTAGGTGGCAGAGGAGTAGAGCCCAGAGAGCTGGCACTTGAGGTCCCCCCTCATGATCTTGGCCAGAATGCCTGAGGGGGAGAGGGGGAGAGGAAGGTCTTGTATACATAGAGTCTGTCTCAATGGAAGTAGTGTGGAACATCCTCACCTCTGGCAACCGATGCCTGGTAGCTGTATAGGAATCCCATACAAGCAGAGAGGGCCCTAGACAGTGTCTCCCTCTTGGCTGCAAAGGAATAGAGGTTGATAACCAGAACAAACCCAATCAGGACATTGACAACCTAGAGTAAGAACAGATACACACAGTACTCATACTATATATACACTCTGTGACAAGGACATGAGACCCCACCTGCTGTGTGACAATGTCGACGTGCAGTCTGTTCATCTTTGCCTTGCTCTTCATGATTGCGTCCATGCCTATGCCCACCACAACACCAGACACCATGGCAATGTAGTACATGATCTGCAGGTTGAAGGTCTGGGTCAGCGTGTAGTCAAACTCTACACTGTACAGGATCACCAGGTAGATCGTGTAGATGGTGCCACTGGCGCTGGGGTCAGTGGTCTAACTCATTGACACGATGATAAAGCACTTCTAGTAGATATGCAGTATATGTATAGATGGGCCCTACCTGAAGAGGAGGTATGCCACCAGGAATGTGGCCACCTGCTTGAGGTCAGGCTCCACTGACACCAGCTTGGCAGTCCTCAACAGCTCAGCCACAGAACCCTGGACATCAGTATACAGTACATTGTCTAGTACAACCAACTATCTATATGTCCCTGCATGCAAGAGTGACCCATCCCATTGATACTACTCTATACCTTGAGTGCCTGGAGGAATGACTCCTGGCCTGGCTCTCTGTGGTCAAGGTCAGAGGGGGCACACACAGAGAGCAGGGTGAACAGGAAGCACAGAAGAGTGGCATAGACAATCAGGGAGCCTGGGGGTGAGGGTGTGTGTGTGTGTGTGGGTACTCATATATACACGAGAGTTAGAACTATGCAGAGAGACCACTGAGGCCGTCAAAACAGTTCCACACTCCTCGCCCACCTATGGAGTCGTCTGAGAACGTGTCACTGTTGAACAGAATGAGGTTGCCCAGGGAGAGACCGAAGCCTGGGGTTAAAGGTGAAGAGGGTGGTGACAGTGAGGGTGATGAGACTGGGAGGTGACTGGATCGCCCATAGAAGTAGAAACGACACCGCACCTACGAAGTTGTTGACGAGTGAGAGTGTGACCCTAGATGCCTCTGGGAAGAAGAAGAGAAGGGCATTGTCGTTCATGACCAAGGTACGCAGGAAGAACATAGCTGGGGTGAATGAGGTGATAATATGACATAAGGAAAGAGACAGAAGTGAGGGAACACCACATATCACTACCATGCGACGTACCCAGCACGTATACGACAGATGTGAGCAGGAGTGCCGCAAATGGTGCCATTCCCTGCTCGGCAAAGGGCAGGAGGGCGCTGAGCATACAGGCAGTCAGTCCAGAGATAACCATGGTGGACTTGATGGCCACCCTCTTGTCAAAGGCCACACCCAGGCTGGGCAGGAGGAAGGAGCTGGCGAAGGTGGTCAGGCTGTTGACGATACTGGGGTGAGTGAGGGTGGTAGTCGAGTAGCAATAGAGATACTCACTCTCTCTCGCACATGTGAACTACACTATATATGATACCTAACCATACCTAAACACGTTGTCAAAGAAGTCAGCGCTGATGCTCTGAAGGAGCTTGGGCTGGGGTGAGGAAGCAAAGGGGTGACTCGGAGGCAGTCTGTGATAGAGAGAGACATAGAGAGAGAGTGACAGAGAGAGGGAAATAGAGGCACTTAGTATCGAAATACTTGTCAAAGGATAACCCGAAGCAGCACTGCTAGCGTATGTGCCATGCAATATACGTATAAAAGAGATGTGGAAGTCCACTATGGTCTTGTTCAGTCTAATCTGCCTATACACAATTAAAATGATCCACCGGACTCTATCTGCATGACAATCACCTAAATGCACCATATATCGTACTATTAGGGCCGAAGAGGAACTGGAGAGTGTGTGACTATATGTATAGAGAGGTATGCACGTACGTATAGAGTTCCATACACCACAGTGTTAGCGATGTTGAATGCAATACTGGCGGAGATCCACCCGACGGCGTGTAACAGGTACTGGTTCCTCTCTGTCATGGGGTTTGGTGGGAGAGCCAGAGAGACAGGCCTTCTCACTCTGACAGAGTCAATGCAGGCCACAAACCCTCGTTGGCTAGCCCCTTATGAGACGAGAGTCTCACACGACCATCGCACCTTCGTCCACCTCAACTGCCCCAGGTTGGTTAAGTGTCTGTGAAACCAGTACCAGCCTAGAGTCAGACACACGCGCAATGGGTGGCAAGAGGGGGAGAGGCAAGAAGAAGCAGAAGGAGGGCGATGGGGCCCAGGCCCAGACTCCCAGGAAGGGCAACAGACAGTCCGACAAGGCCGGGGGACAGGGCAAGCCCAAGGGGAAGAAGCACAACACGCCCAAGAGCATGAGGCGGGCCTACAACAAGCCCACCAAGGCGATCACGCGCCCCCTCCCCGCCCCCCCTGCCTCCAACCTCAAGATGTCTGACAAGATCAGCCAGATCATGTCGAACATGGACAAGGGCCTGTACTCATTCCACGAGGTCGAGGTGGGTGGTGGTGGTGCTGGTTGGGGTTGTGGTTGTATTTGATTATTCTCTGTGTGCTGGTGTATTGGACTGATCTGTGTGATACAGTATCTCTGGACTGATACTCCCATAATGCCTCTGGAGTGTATCTACCCATATTGGTATTGTGTATAGTTGCTGCTGCTATTAGGCACAGAGTACTGTTGCTATTTGTGCGGGTCCCTACCCCCATTCCTCACCCTAGCTCTCTGGAGTATATATATATATATGTACATATATATGTTTTCTCCCGTCTCATATATGCGTACATCTCTGCCCCCGTCTCACTGCTAGGAGTTCAACCCAGACGCTCCCATATCCACACCTACCCACGTGACCAAGACCAGACGCACTGAGACTGAGTCTCTCCCTAGGCTGAGTGGATACGCCTCATACTCTGATGATGAGTATGGATACGACGGATACGCATACGACGAGGTATGGTGATGTATTCCCCCACATATGTTCCCATATATATCCAGACCTGTATGTTCTCTCTCTCTCCCCCCCCCCCTCCTCTCACCCTAGGACTGGGACGATGAGGACATGGTATCAGAGGTGGACAGGATACACTACACCCCCGAGGAGCTGCGCAAGGCATGCGAGGAGATGGGGAGGGCGGCTGAGAGGATTGCTGCCAAGGCTGCTGCTGAGGGTCTGGCCCGTGGCATGATGGGCATGGGTACTGGCACAGTGGGTGGCAAGGCCCCAGTGATGCTGGACTCTCTTAGGCAGGATGCCCTGGATGATGAGGAGGATGTGACTGACGAGGAGGTCGAGGAGGGAGAGGTGCTGATGGAGGGCAGTCCTGCCCCAGTCAAGGCACAGCCAGTGACTGAGGCATCAGTGACTGAGGGGGTGTCCACTCTCACTGTGACAGATATCACAGACACTAAGGAAACAGAGGCTGAGGTAGAGGAGGCTAAGGGTGAGGCAGAGTGCAGTGCCGCAGAGGCTGACTCCCCTCCCACCGAGACAAAGACAGTGTCTCCCTCTGACCTGGGGGAGGAGGCAGAGGCAGAGGCAGAGTGTGTTGTTGCCCCCTCTGAGGAGACACCCTCCACTGAGGCAGTATCTGAGGCAGTGGCTGCTGAGGAGTGAGCCCTCGTCGGCTCTGTCATAGTGTCCTATCTTATATAGTCTATTGGGTATCAGCATATCTTCTCTAGACGCGACCTGTCGCGTTGTTTTGTCTATTGTGAGGCCCAGTCTTAGTCATGGCCTCATGTGTGTGTATGGAGAATGATAATAGATTTAGTCGTTGGATCTTGCTTGAGGGGAGTTCGAGTATGTATTGATCTAATATTCCATAGGCAGGGGACAGCCATATAGTGAATGAGAATACATAATATACCAGATACGGTGGAGGTAACGAAGGGGACGGAACACTACCTGTCGCTTTCCGAGCTGTATTTATTCAACCATCATACAGCCAAACAAGCAAAACAACGCAACGAATAATAACATAAGTAAGACACGGAGAATACACTCAGGTAAAACGATATAGAGACAGACAAGGATCAAGGTGGGGTCGGGTGGGGGGGGTGGGGGGGGGGGGGGGGGGGTTGATAGAGTAAGTGGAGTGTAGCTAACCAGAGCTATTACATTCTGTGATACACAAGGAGACCACTTCAGGATGCATTCATACAGTACCGGTATCGGTGTACCTAGCGAATATGCTTGGGACCTCTCTCTCCAGCTCGGCCAGGTCAGACCCAGGGCTCTGGCCATCCAGGGGCGGCATTGCAGCACAAAACCCTTTCTCAGTCACAGGTTGACGACCCTATATGTATGAAGACTCGGTAGTAAAGACAGAGTGGGACCTCTCTCTCGTCTGACCTAGATGACCTACACCCCTATGCACAAACAACCGATTTCACTACGACACCAACTCCCTTTCTATAGCCGCCCTATATAGCCACTGCATAGCAACCACAGCTTGGGACGTGCCCTTACCAGCATGTCCGAGCTGGGGGCGTCGTATGGGGGCCGGCTGGAGATGGAGCCGGGCACCCGCAAGGCTGTGCTGCCGCCCTTCCAGGCCCAGATAGACAAGAGTGTGGGGGATGCCATGGAGGAGGTGCTAGGGGGGGTCATAGGGTGCCTGACGCAGAGGCCGCTCTTCGTCATACTCGAGGTAGGGGGTGTAGTAATAGGGCTGGGGTCGGCCTATTCTGGATACTAGCGTAGCTATAGCTCTCTTCATACCACTCAGTGCATATATACGTGGGTATGTGGTGTCAATCAATAGTGAGTATGCACTTGGGACTCTGTGTGCGTCATACAGAAGCCATACGTGCTCTCATGATTGTATGAGTATTTGTATTGTCTTACCTGCCTGCTCTCTGTTGCAATACCTCCAGAAGAGTGATACATATGCTATAGGTGCTCTCCTGAGTATATGTATATTCTCTCCCATGGGTTTCATCTTCAGTCTACCCTGTAGTACAATGTCTATACCTGAGTATATGTACTATTCACTCTATGTTCAGTCTCTCTGATCTCACCCCCAGCCTGCCCTGTACTGCAATGCTGCCACGGACCACACCACCCCCAAGGACATCAGCCCATTATACCGGCCTGACATTGTGTCTCTGCTGGGTGAGGTGTCCAAGGAGCTGCGGCATGAGGTGGTGTCAGCTGTGGCCTCTGAGGTGGGGACCAGGACAGCAGACCTCACACAGGCACTGGCACAGTGCAGGCAGTGCTGCCAGGTGAGATATATATACATATATATGTATATATATATACATGTACATATAAATGTATGAATGTAGTGGGACTGGCACAGTGCAGACAGTGCTGCCAGGTGAGATATATATACACACATGTACATATAAATGTATATATTGGTATTTGGTAGTGGGACTGGCACAGTGCAGACAGTGCTGTCAGGTGGGAGAGACATGTATATATGTACATATATGTATTAGTATACTCATATGTATACATATACATATACATTTTGAGCGGAGACAGTGCTGCCAGTAGGGTAAGACACACAGACATATATACACAAAAGTGTACATATATTTATATATATATATATATGTGTGTGTGTGCGTGTGTGTGTGTGTGTGTGTGTATTGGTTTGATGAGTAGAGAGATTGTTCTTAAATGGCTCGTGTGTTCATATTTTTCTCTCTCTCCCTTGTTGATCCCCAGACCACTGAGTCTGAGCTACTCCTACTTCTCCCTCCCCCTACTAACTCCCAGACCACTGAGTCTGAGCTATCTACTGCCCTTGCCTCCATCAGAAGGATGGAGACCAGCCTGGCTGTCAGAGACACAGAGCTCGCAAACTGCAGGGAGCGGTACTACACGGACACATCCACTCTTAAGGTATGGATATAGTGTATAGTACATGTTTGTATATACTGTGGTCTAGTAGTCGTGACATTGATCTCTGAGCCCTTATCATGTCTATATATACGGTATATATGTGTATGTATGCATATATATGTCTAGTCTTATTGTACTCATGCGTCAGGAGCAGCTGTTCCAGCGTGCCAGGCTGGGTGAGCACTTCAAGCCAGATGCCCTGTTTGGCAAGCCAGAGGCCAGTGCCCAGGAGGCATCGGGGGAGGTAGGGGATATACATTACTATAGTACGATTTACTATACATATGGGAGAAGTGCCCAAGAGGAGTTGGGGGAGGTAGTGTCAAATGTCGCTGGATTTCACATTATATATATATCCCATGCCCACTTCTGACGTCTCAGGAGGGTCCAGGTGTGCTTGAGCTGAAGAGAGAGATCCTGGAGTACAAGAAGGTGGGTGGCTGTGACTTCTTATCAGCCCCAATGTACTATCGTGTTACCCCTAGTTAATACAATCATTGGAAATACTGCTGGTGCTGCTTCCAATACTTGTTTAGATATTTAGTACATAGTATATACACGTGGTATATGCACAAATAGTGTATACACTGGCATGTGTCTGACCCCCCAGAACCTGGAGGAGATGAGGAAGGACAGGGAGAAGGAGAGGAACATGAGGGAGAGTCTGCAGAAGGACGGGATGAGACTGCAGACAACCATACAGGCACAGGAGATGTACGTTGTTGCGTGTATCTCTCTAACCGTCTCATATATCCATCAGTAGTCCATCAGTAGCAGTACATCTTGTCATACTTCTTACACAGGCGCATCAGCGTGCTGGAGAGAGATATTGTGGACCAGGCCAATGTACATAAGGCCACCCTGCAGGAACTGGACCAGGGGCATGCACAGGACATAGAGGAGCTGCAGGAGCAGCACAAGCAGGTGGGTGATATATATATATGACTCCTTACTACTCTGCCCTATCCCTATATTTAGACTACAAGAGAGGCACAGGCAGGTGGGTGTCATACATGACTAGTTACTGCTTATTAGTATCCCCTATCCCTACACGATTGGTGTATACACACCCACTCTCTCTCTCCCTCCCTCTCTCCCCACCCTTAGGACATGGAGGAGGCCACAGGTGCAGCCGAGGCCGAGAAGGCCGAGAGGGACCAGCGCATCCAGACCCTGGAGTCTGAGTACGCCAGTCTGGAGACAGTGGTGGATGACATGAACGCAAAGATAGCCAACCAGGAGGACACGCAGGTATAGTGAGAGTCATAAGAGTACTCTATCTCTCTCTGTATATGTATATATATGCACTCACCCCCAGGCCCGCCTTGAGGACCGGGTCGAGCTGCTGGAGGGTGACCTCGACACTGCCAGGGCCAGCATCTCCCAGAAGGAGAGAGAGGTGGCACAGCTGGAGGACAGGCTGGAGGCAGCAGGGGACGTGCAGTCTAAGGTACAGGATATATAGGATACACCGGCTATACTGCAAGACAGTCACGGCTGCGGAAGAATACAACACCATCAGGATATAGCCTATCAGTTCTCTTCTTTACCTTCCTAATTCCCAGCTAGAGGCCAAGGACGAGGAGATATCCTCTCTCAAGCAGGCCATCCAGCAGACAACAGACGAGGTGCAGCGGTGAGTGGTGGTGTATGCTAGTAGTACTCTCCATACCACACACTCCCCATTCATGATACTGACCCCCAGGTATGTGACTGCCAACCAGCAGCTCCAGTCCCAGTTGGAGTCCCTCTCCCAGGAGATGGGTGGGGCTGCCAAGGAGGCACTGCAGACAGCCATGCAGGTGGGGGGGAGTAGGGTACACACACATATATACATTACAGTATTATTTCACTAGTTCTAGAATTTCTGTTCCTAATCTCCAGGCCCAGGCCCCCGCTGCAGCGTCTGCTGGCGGTGTACCCCCCCTCCCCTCCGGCACTCCGGCTGTCAGTGCTCCCTCAGCCTCAGGTGTGTCTGGGGGTCTATCCCTGGGCTCAGAGGCCTCTGCTGCCGTCAGTGCAGGCAGGGCAGCCTTTGGGCGTAGTGCGTCCAGTCCCAGTATAGGCATGGGCAGGCACATGGCCTCTGTACCACCCATGTCCAGAGACAACCCACCCAGCACAGGGGCCCTAGACACAGATGACTCTATGGCCATACCGCCTAGAGGTCAGGCACCCACTAGAGATCTGGGGTCGGTGGAGGACGAGTGGGGTGGTACAGGGGAGGGAGAGAGGGTGCCTGTGGACACACCCCAGGGACGGGCTGCCAGTGCACCCGGGCAGGGGGGTGCCACATCCAGCTCCAATGCCACAGCGGAGGCTATTGCAGCACACCGGGAGAGGTACCACACTGTACCATACCCCCAGGACAGAGGTGGTCGCAACGATGTGTTCGACCGCATCTTGAGACAGGCAGACGTCCTGAGACAACGGGCCGAGGCCAAGGTGGACATGCTTAGGCAGGAGAGGACCCACAACACAGAGAGGGTGTTGAGGAGTGTGTCCCTGCTGAGTGAGGCTGCCGGGTTTGGGCCTGTGCCTGTGCCCAGGGACAGGGGAATTGTCCTGGCTGATGCTGCCACGGGTAGGGTTGAGCCCCCCATCCTCACTGCCACAGAGTATATCTTGGAGACAGTGGCACCCCCTAGAAGGAGGTTTGCGGCCCAGCCACCAGCATACAACACTGTGAGAGGCAGCAGGGCAGAGCCAGCAGAGGGGGCTGTGATGATGGAGGAGGTGGAGAGAGAGACGGTGCGGCCCAACACAGCCAAGAGAGAGAGAGACGAGGAGCCAGAGATGGACCAGTTCTCTCTCCCGGCTCTTGGTCGCATACCCGCTATTCCAGGTGTGTCTATCTACTATCGTTCCCGTTACAATTCTCAGATACTCTCTCAATATATCCTTGAACGTCCCCCCACCCCCAGGCTCCCGTCTGCTTCAGTCTGCCAGGCTTGACAGGGAGAAGCTCGCCCCGCCCTCGTCCCCCATGGCAGGCCCAGGTCCCTCTGACCCCATGACCTCTACCATGCCCATGTCTGCAAGAACCACTAGGGGCTCAGAGACAGCATGGGGGGAGAGCCCCCGCCGCACACGTGCCCCGCTCTCTGCCAGGGGTCAGGGCCAGAGACACACCCACAGGTCTGGGGTGGGGTCCCTTACTGCTGCCTCTCTGGCAGACTCAGTAGGGCAGCAGTTCACACCCCGGCCCCCTGTGTCCAGACCCAGCACTGCCTCCTACCCATACTCCCCCCACCGCATACCATCGTCTGCACAGAGGGGCAGGGTGAGGCCGGTCAGCGGTAGGAGCAAGAGCAGTGGCCGGATAGGGCCCAGGGAGGATATGATCAGGATGTTAGTGGGGGACAGGATGAGAGAGACACCCACTGGGGTCAAGAGAAACAAGTATGTCATGAGTGCCGACCTATCCTCACCCAGAATGGACAGGTGGCGGTAGGGGTCTACTAAATGACTGTACAGTACCTTATCTAACTCTATGCAAAGACATCACACTACCAACCACAATGATAAGATACATTTATGGTCGAATCGACCCAAGGGCCCTTGTTACTCCTCTCAATACTAGTAACAATAATAGTATTCAAAAGGAGAAGGAATCAGGCACTTGTGAATCATCCGAAATGAAACATCCCCTCGCATACGCCATATAACGATGGCGTATTGAGGGCAGTTCTGTTCGAAGAGATCGACTGCCACAATAGGGGGGAAGGGGAAGGGAGCTTACTCCTCATCAGCCTCCACAGCCTCGGTCTCGGCCTCTGGCTCCTCAGTGACCTCGACCACAACCTCAGTCTCGATGGACTCGGTCTCAGCCTCAATCTCGGTGGTCTCCACCTCCTCAACAGCCTCAACAGCCTCAGCCTCTGCCTCTGCCTCAGCCTCTGGGGCCACTGGCATCACGCCCCACTCCTCCACAAACATGGCCACGGTCCAGGCATACTCGGCCTGCTTGATGACAGCCTGGGGGGTTGGGGGGGGGGGGGGGGGGGGGGGGGGGGGGGGGGGGGGGGGAGAGAGAGATGTAGACTGTGTGACAAGCAGCCATTTGACTGTAACTATACCTTAGCGTCGAACACCGTGTTCTCGGGGTTCATGGCTGCCTGTCTCTTGGCGGCATCTCCCACAAGACGCTCCTCCTCAGTGAAGGCAACGTAGGAAGGGGTGGTGTAGCTTCCTGGCGTGAGAAGAGACAGAGTATGAATGTGAGTATCCTATGGAAGGACAGGGAGAGATATAGTAGACTCACCCTGGGCGTTGGCAATGATCTCGACACGGTCATTCTGGAACACACCCACACACTGGGGTTAGAACGGCAAAAGGGGAAAGAGAGTGAAGGAAACCTACCGAATAGGTTGTTCCAAGGTCAATTCCGATAGCAGTCGCCATTTAGTCGCTTGTTCTCGATTTTTGTGAAGAGCGGCAGCTTCTGAAACCACGTCATGAAGGGTAGGAATCAACAGTTGATCATCGACTGTTGATGTGAATGATCAATTGTCAATGGTGTAGAGAGCCCCATGTCTGCACCCTCAGAACAGTCAATTTCTGCTGGCTAACCCCTACAGTTTTTGAGTAATCTACTCACAAGGACTACCTCCTTCTTAGTCAGTATAGGGAAGGCCAGTGATCCGTACAGTTACTCTCTTGCACAGTACACTCACCTGTGGGTGCGCGTGGACTCCGTAGTAGTGGTGGTGGCTGTAGAGAGGCATGGATATCGACGGTCTCCCTAACGGGCCTCCCGATGAGACCCTCCTCCCCCCCCCACCCCCCGGTGCCATGCCTGTACCAGTGGTAGGGCACAAGAAGGAGTGGCGGAAGAAGGGCCGCAAGAGCCGGAAACAGGTAGAGGAGGATGATTACGTCCCAGATGCAGTGGGAGAGGAGGAGGAGGAGGAGGAGGATGGGGAAGAGCACAGGTCGTCGCCCCCTCCCCCTCCCGAGGTGGTGAGGGAAGAGCCACAACAGGAGGCGCCACAGCAGCAGCCAGAGTCAGCTCTTAGTGCACTGACTAGGGGCAGACCCAGGCCCTCTGTGTCCAGACGGGGCATGGAGGCGGACGAGGAGGGAGAGAGGGAGAGGGAGGAGGACTTTGACGAGGATGCCATCAAGCAGATGGAGCACACGCTCGGGGCATTACCAGGTATAATATACCATTCATATCACTCCGTGTGTCTTGTGTAACCCCCCCCCCCCCCCCCCCCCCCCCCCCCCCCCCCCCCCCCCCCCC
>BDIP01000422.1:7108-19440 GCA_003568945.1 Kipferlia bialata
TAATACAAACATACACACTTATATATATACTCTCTATTCTACATATGGTGTATATATCATTACACACCTTCTTGGGCTCTGCCTTGTGTTGCCTTAATACAGACATATACACTTATGTATATACTCTCTATTCTACATATGGTGTATATATCATTACACACCTTCTTGAGCTCTGCCCGTGTGTTGCTGATGTTCCTGTATGCACTATCTCTCCCTATCTCTCTCTCTTTCAATTATCTCCCTCTCTTTCTATATATATATATATATATATATATATATATATATATATATTAATAGATATACCTTCTTGAGCTCTGCCCGAGTGTTGCTGATGTTCCTGTAGTAGCACTTCCAGAGTGCCTGGACCATGGCCATCACTACAGTGTCTGGTATGAGAATATGATATATACAAACATTATATATATATATATATATAGAGAGAGAGAGTAGCACTTCCACAGGGCCTGGACCATGGCCATAACAACAGTGTCTGGTATAAGAATATGTATCTAGTATTGGGCACATTCATATATATATAGAGATAAAGGGGAGAGAGAGACAGGGGGTGGATCATTGCAGCAGATATCAATGCTGCAGTAAAATAGTATGAAGAAGCAACTGAAATGCAACCATACTTACAGAGACAGTACCTGTCTCCTCCTTGATGGACTCCTTGTCCACTTATACACACATATATACATATGTTAATATATACAATATATACTATATACATGTATAACACATACACTCACCTGTGTCCTCCTTGATGGACTCCTTGTCCAGTACAATGTCCAGTAGGGACTCAATCTCGTCATACAGTCTGGTGGGTGAGTATGTATGCATAGTATACACACACATATATATATATATATATATGGAGAGAGAGAGATAGAGAGAGAAGTGAGTAATAGGGACTCAATCTCGTCATAGATCCCGAGGGGTCTGTATTTATAGAAGAGGAGAGAGAGAGAGAGAGAGAGAGAGAGACAGAGAGAGAGAGAGAATGGCTCAAGGTGTCCAAATAGAATCCCAATACCACCTCTTAGGCTGGATGGTAGTCACAGATACATACACAACATACCCAATAGTCTGATGAGTACAATATACACAGCACCTAGTCAGTGGTCGAGGTATATTGTTAATACTACAGTGCTTCAATAGTACATAATACACTAGTCACTGTCAGGCACTGCCATACCTCGATGCTATATCTCCATAATGTCATATTCAGACACATATACCCTACCCTCGCCGACGCATCTCTCAACATACACACTATATAGACAGACACTCAATAGACAGTCAGTGTCAGTCTTGAAGATGCCACTCCCATATACTCGTTGACACCCACTCTCACCCCTCCCAAGCACTCTACATATACACATACATCTCAACAGAGCCCCAGTTCCGGTATATAGTAGCTATTGATGGAGTAAGAGAACCGCGCAGAGACATGACTATGCATTCAGACGGCCATATATCAAAGAATACCGAACCTCATCAGTAACTCGCTGTTCCCAGAGGTCATTGTGCCTAGTTCTGTTATAATGGCAGTCAGATGGGGCGGCAACGCCCCGGGATCGGGGGATCTGCCCATCTCTCTCGTTGGCAGCCATGAAGCGAGTTCGGATGCTATACCCTTTTCTTACCTCTCTTTTTGAGTAGAATGAGAAAGGGTGTAACACAAGGTATTTTTGCAGAGGTGTGATTCGAACCAAATCTTTTCAGCCTGTTCCCTGAGCTGTGACAGTGGGTAATGTACACATCCAATACGTCCAATATGTAATCATACACTCTCTTTATGTTCTGGTTATCAGTGTATAGGTGTGCGATGACCTCAGATGCAGCCATTGGAGCCGTACACGGCTGATGGAGTGGATGGGCAACCGGTGTCTAAAAGCACAGAGATAGAGAGACACAGTAGCGAGGACTACTTACTACAGACCAGACCACTTAGGACCAACAGGGACACAGTAGAGAATGTCCCCAGGTATGTGTGTATATGAGAGATATAGTATATGTACTGTAGGGTACTGATAGTATGCACTTCATTTTTATAGTAGAGAGAGAGAGAGATAGTAATTGTATTGGTCCCTTAGGACTAACAGGGACTCAGCAGAGATGGAGAATGTCCCCAGGTATTCGATATATATACTATCCCCCCCCCCCCCCCCCCCCCCCACATTTTTTTTTTTTTTTTTTTTAGTTGTGGTGGGGGGGGGGGGGGGGGGGGGGGGGGGGGGGGTCGGTCTCTTAAGTAGACTTGATAGTATATATACGTATACATACCTCATTGGAGTAGAAGGACTCTACGTACTATAATTATAGTATATGTACAATCGTATATTAATACATATCTACTTAAAAATGAATATTTATACATACCTCATTGGAGTAGAAAGACTCTGCGTACTTCCACACACCATCGACTATCCGGTAGACATAGGCCCTGGTATTAGCGCTGTTTATACACACAGAGACACATACATATGCAACATATACGTAACACCCTATCTCTCTTCCACTTTGTCGCTGATAAACCAATATCTCTGGACTGTGCCAGGTTACTATATATACATAGAAATGATTCATAGCACACATATGTATATACCTTCCATTGACGTCAGTGTTGTCTCTGATGCGCCCTACCACCAGTATCTCACTGGACAGTGCCAGGTTGTTGCGGAATGTATCGTTGGGCTTCTCCCCATCAATCACAGACACATAGCCAAAGGACTGAACAAGGGTCCATACCTGGTGTAAGAATGTATATATACACACACACACATATATATATAAATATATACACAACAGACACATAGCCGGAGGACTGAACAAGGCTCCATACCTGGAATTAGGATGACATGTATATATCCACAGTGGATACCTTTACTGAGAGAATAGAAGAGAGAGACGGGTGTATATATATATATATGCTCACCCCATCCTCCTGATAGTAGAAGTACAGGTCCTGTCATACATATATGGATATACAAATATACATACATGTATATAGAAGAGTACTAAATATTTGTCCTATATGTATATTGTCTCCGTACACCATCTTACTGACAATAGAAGAACCTGGCGTTTGTGAGTATACACTACATGCATAGAGAGAGAGAGAGAGAGAGAGAGAGAGAGAGATTCTCACCCCATCCTCCTGATAGTAGAAGTACAGGTCCCGCTCACTATACATATTACCATATATGTATATGTACCATATGTATTCAATATCTATACACTACATACCCCATCCTCCAGATAGTAGAAGTACAGGTCTGTCCCATCAGCAGTGGCATACTGGCCAAGGACTAGCCACCTAATGATAAGTATGAGTATATATATATTCACACACACATATATATATATATAGAGAGAGAGAGGTTGCATACTGACCCAGGACTAGCCATCTGGTATCAGTTGACTATTATGTATATATACATATATATAAATATAGAGAGAGAGGGGGGGGGGAGGTGGATGCCAATCAGCAGTGGCATACTGGCCAAGGACTAGCCACCTAGTGATTAGTATAAGAAAGGATGTAGAGAGAGATAGCGAGAGACAGAGAGAGACAGAGAGAGACAGAGAGAGAGAGCGAGGTTGCATACCTCCCCTCCATGGCCAGTGTAATAAATATATATATATATATACACTAATAGCGATACCTCCCCTCCATGGCCAGTGTCACTGCCTCCTGGCTGCTGATCTCGATGGTCTGGGAGAGCACCCAGTCACACCCATCACTGTCATGAGATAGACAGATGGATTTACTAGGTAGACTAAGAGAATGCATACATATTTGATATCTTGAATGTAAGTATATGATCTGGGAGCACCCAGTCACAGTCATCACTGGTGTTAGGAAATAGGGGCATGGAGATACACACTGCCACTAATACTAGCAAAGACAGATATGCGTATATACATATGCGTATGCACATACGGATGCCTGACCTCATCTGATATGACAGATAAGCAGATACATGTATACATATAGATAAGTATATATCTGCAAACTAACCTATGGTATATGTACAGATGCCCAACATCCTCTGTGGCAGCGGAGTACGTATATAGATATACAATATGTTTATAATATGTATATGTGCGTATATATAGGTATACACTATTTACAAACCTATGGTACACATAAAGATGCCCAACATCCTCTGTGGCAGTAGATACATACTACATGCAAATGTAGGTATAGAGAGTTATACACTTCTATGTATTACCTTTGGTATATGTACAGATGCCCGGCCTCCTCTGTGGCAGTGGGACTGGCTATCACTGCCCACTCCCCAGATACCACGACAGTATCTGCAAATGTGTCACTGTCGTAGGCGTACTCTCGCACCCTAGTGTAGGGGTAGTGTGTATAGACATCACTCTGGGACTCGAGGGGTGTATCACCCCACATGACCTCAACACTCTCGCTGTCCCTAGTGGATATGTCTGCCAGTAGCGTGTATGTGTCCTTGTCCCAGTATGCTGTATATACACCACTGTCTGTGCTGACACTGAGGCCAGAGTTGTTGCCTGCCACCACTCTTCCATCCACATCCAGACAAGTGAGCTAGGGGTTAGTATACACTCTATCCTTATCCGTATACACACTATGAATATACAGTACATATATATTCATATATATAGATGCCACCACCCGTTCTTCCACATCCAGCACAGTGACCTAGGGAGTAGTAATGGTACACTATGTATAGACAGAGTGAATATGTCTCATGATAATGACCATTGTGTATATACATTAAGTCACATACCTCCACCGTTGTGACCACCGACAGTGAAGACACACACATACCCAGTATACAATATAACATGTACATATACAAGTATATATGGATACACGTATACATCACCACCTCCACCGTTGTGACCACCCCGTGGGGCAGGGTGTTGGGGGATACAGTATATATACTATGTATATATACATAGTGAATATGTGTATATATACTATGTAACGATACAGTGTATACTCATACCTCCACCGTTGTGACCACCCCATGGGGCAGGGTGTTGGGGGATATGGTGGCAGAACCCCCCTCTACCAGGCCCTGGGGTTAGCAGTAGTATGACATAGACTAGCTCACGTTAGGAGTGGTATATATATATATATTATATATTAATATGAACTAGCTCACTGTGCTGGTATAATACTATATTAGACCCAGGACAGTATGAACCAATATCTGGGTACTTTGCATGAAACTCTATATCCATTATATGCCATACTTCGGAAGTGTATATGGGCACCTCCCCTGTCAGACACCTTCAATACATAAAAGAGTGAGATATATACATTATATATACAGTATACATAGTAGAGTATGAGGACACCATACCTCTGACGTGTATATGGGCACCTCCCCTGTCAGAGTGACTGTGCCATACATGTCTATATATATACAGTATATATAGTATATATGGTATAGTGGATATATATACAATGTATTCATACCATACCTCCGACGTGTATATGGGCACCTCCCCTGTTAGGTTGAATGTGCCATATATACCTATTAATATACTATATATATATAGAAGACGTAGAATAGTATATATAGACAATATAGAGAGTCCTCATAGTATAGTATGTATATATACATACCTCCGACGTGTATATGGGCACCTCCCCTGTCAGAGTGACTGTGCCATACTCAGTCACTTCCCTTAAATAGAAGGTGGCTGATGTCTAGGGGTTAGGGATAGATATTCATTCATATATGTATTATACATGTACTATACTATATTATCTTGACTGTGCCATACTCAGTCATATCTATCAGGTAGAAGGTGGCAGAGGACTGGGAGTCAGGTAAATATATCCTAACATTAATATATACATAGTTATCTCGATCCTCACGGACAAAGACATTCAGACTAATACATAGTGGACACATATAAGAATTACATAACTGTAAGTATATATACAATAACAGGAGTGTATATATATTACCTTCCCCTCTGTGTCTTCCCTAATCTGTCTGGGCGACAGTTCAGCCACAAACAAGCCCTTGTCACTGTCCCACTCGGCATCGGTGTAGGCTGGTAGTCAGTAAGTGTATATACAATATATATATATATATATAGAGAGAGAGAGAGAGAGAGAGAGAGTCTTGTCACTGTCCCACTCGGTATCGGTGTAGGCTGGTGATAAGATGGTGTATACAGAGGGTATGGAGATCACATAGATGCTATAGAGAAAGAGAGAGAGAGAGAGACCCTTGTCCCCATCCCACTCGGCATCGGTGTAGGCTGATGTTAGGTTGGTAAGTGTATATACAATATACATATATATATATACATATATATATAGAGAGAGAGAGAGAGATAGAGAGAGAGGCCCTTGTCCCCATCCCACTCGGCATCGGTGTAGGCTGATGTTAAGTTTAGTTGGGATAATAGTATATAGTTATAGAGACCCTTGTCGACATCGGTGTAGATTGGGAATCAGAGAGTCTATATACAGAAAGACTCTCTGGAATACAGAGAAAAGGTCATCAATATAGAAGGAGTGTGATCAGCAGGATATATGCATAAACCTGCCGTATACCCCTCTGATGGCACCATCTCTCTCTCTATATATATATACTAAGTAGATATACTTTACATGTATTACCTGCTCTATACCCCTTCGATGGAACCCATACCACTGACACCACCTCTCTCTCTCTCTCTAATTGACCATACTATATATACATATATACATATATAGTATACATGCTAAATACCTGCTGTATACCCCTCCGATGGAACCCATGCCACTGACAGCACTTTGTCATCTGCTTCTCTCTCGCTCTCTCCCCATATGTATATTATATATGAATGTATATCGGCCTATATATAACTACATACCTGCCGTATACCCCTCCGATGGCACCCAGGCGACGGATACAACCCTGTCATCCCCGTCATCTATGTACAGGCCATTACGGTTGTACAGGGTAACCTCAATGGTATCGCCTTGCATCAGTATGAATATAGGTCTGCTGGCAGTACCTCGACAGAGACTATACATGCAGTACACATATGTATATGAAGTATATATAAGTATATTTGAGTTGTAATTATACCTTGGAGGTCAGCTGGCAGTGCCTCGACAGAGTATGAGGGACCATACCTGATGGTTAGGCCATAGACATACATTGAACAACCAAAGAGTGTAACTAGGGAATATCAAATGAGAATAGACTACACCTGATGGATAGGATACAATGCACAAAGAATGTTGCTGATGAACAAACTCATAAGACTCCAGAGAGGATGATGTGATATGCATGTAACGTACACATAGTTCACTTTGGACATGAGCCTGAGCCTAGGCGGGTATCTGGTATAGGAGGCTGGGTCTGGGAGTATGGAGTGATAGACCCTGGCCACAGACCCAGGGGCATAGGAGCCAGGGGTGGGGGCATAATACCTGAGGTGGGTGTACATAGAATATATAAGTGTATAGTGTACTCATATATGTGTATAGTATATTTACTGCCAACAGAGCCAGGGGCATAGGAGCCAGAGGTGGGGGCATGGTACCTAATGTTAGAACAATATGTATATCATAAGGATATTCAGTATAACTATACATACATATATACTAAACCCTGAGCCATGGGCATAGCTACCAGAGGTAGGGGCGTAGTACCTATATATCTAGTAGAATACACATACAGTATAGGACTAGAGGTAGGGACATAGTATCTGCGTCGAAATGTAATGAATACGATGAAATCCCGGCACTCTCACCTCTTTCAGCATTTCCTCTCTCAAACACACATATATGTATGATGAGATATAGCACCACTTACAACTCATCCTCGGCGTGCCACTCGAGTATCTCGCTAAACCCATTGACAGTCAGGGTCAGCCAGTTCTGAGGCATTAGGGTATGTCTGCATATAGTATATATACAGTACATACATTATATATATATATATACATGGATATATATACATGACTAGATGTCTGAACCCACTGACAGTCAGGGTCAGCCAGTTCTGGGGCATTAGGGTATGTCTACACACACACATACACACACACACATACACACACACATACATATATATATATGTATATCTATCTATATATATATATGTATATACTCACATCCAACATGGGCTCCCCGTCCCTGTCTCTCTTTGTGCATACACATTCAGATCCATATAAATATACTCGTATACTCATCTAATATGGGCTCCCCCATATATATATACATGAATACATATATGTATATACTTATGTCTCGCATGGGCTCCCCGTCCCTGTCCCTCAGGGATATGTATAGTAACGCATATACACATACATATATATAGAGAGAGAGAGAGACAGACACACTCACATCCAACATGGGCTCCCCGTCCCTGTCCCTCAGGGAGATGTATAATTACGCATATACATAAATATATCTATCTATATATATGTATATATATGTATACACTCACATCCAACATGGGCTCCCCGTCCCTGTCCCTCAGGGATATGTATAATTACGCATATATCTATCTATCTATATAGTGTATAGTATAGTATAGTATATATCGTATAGTATAGTATAGTATAGTTCTACTCACATCCAACATGGGCTCCCCGTCCCTGTCCCTCAGGGGCTGGGCAGTGAAGGTGTCAGGGCTGGAGGCTGGTGTTAGTATGTAGTAGAAAATTGTGTATGCATATACACATATATATTCATTTATGTACTACTATGTAGTGGGTAGTGAAGGTGTCAGGGCTAGAGGCTGGTGTTAGAGATTGAAACTCTGTGCCATACACTATATACTGAATATACTGTATATTGTAGACACTATACTGTATACATATAATTTTTACAGATACTGCTGGCCAGTGAATGTGTCAGGGCTAGAGGCTGTATTGGAAGATGTGTCCTATAACATAGAGATACTACATATTGTAACCATTTATACAATAGATTGTAGCATTGGCTGGGCAGTAGACTTGTATACCTGTCCCCGCTATGAAGGATGCCTGCTCTGCGTATGTATAGTCACCGTCATACACCTGCACAGAGCCCTGATGGTGAGAGGTATAAATACAAACATATACTCTCTCAATATATACACACACACAGAGCCCTGGAGTGAGTGGTAAATGGAATACATACCCGATACAATATGCAACAGTACTTCCACTGTATATATATGGATATACCTTTCCATTCAATGACCCAGGCATCCCTGCTACTAGCATGTCACCCGATACAGCCACGGCATGACCCATGTAGTCATCCCTCACGGCATGGCAGTAGACATAGGAGGACCAGGTGGTGGCAGTGTCCCTGTGTATAAGACAGTGCACTCTAGGGACTCTAGGGATAGTATACATAACTGTATACAATCCCTGACAGCATAGCAGTAGGTATACGAACTCCACGTTGCTGCGGTCTCTCTAGGGTTTAGTGTATATAGTGCATGTATAATGATGTATACTATAAGCAGTATGGCAGTAGACACAGGAGGACCAGGTGGCGGCAGTCTCTCAAAGCTTAGAATGAATATATATATTACTATGTATATGCTATGTAGTCATCATTGACAGCATGACATTATACGTATGAGGACCAGGTGGCGGCAGTCTCCCTATGTATTAGAATACTAGAATGTATATATACATATAAATCACTATACACAATCTTCATATAGGTACATACTTGTCCTGGTTAGGCTTCCTCTGATACACCATGATGGCACCGTTGCTGGTATTACGTCCTGAGGGGGTCAATAGAGGTCAATAGAGGTCTCCATGAGTCAATACAAGTCATGTAGACTATGTCAAGACATGTCAATACAAATGTATAGTCATTATATGTCAATATCCATACATACCTGGGTGCCCTATTATGAGGGTGTCTCCCAAGAGCACAAGGCCCTGGGAGTTAGATCTCATTTCATTGTCTCTCCCTCTCTCCCTACCGCTCCCTATATATATATACACCTGCCTCGACAGCCCTGTTCCAGATGACTTCTCCCTCTCTCTCTACACATATATATATATGTGTGTGTAGAATATTCAGTTCATATATATATATATACATACCTGTCCCGATAGACCTGTCCCAGACGATGTCGTTGTCTTGAAGCGCTTCCTGTATGTGCACACGCCAAGGGGACAGTAGTACATGTTGACCTGACATTAGACACATATACAAACATACACAGTCAATATAATACCCTGTGATATATAGAACTTCCGACTTGAGTATACAAATGATCATAAACAGATCTAGACATACCCTCTCCATCAGTGGTATACCCACTACCATCACGCCTTGGGAGACTGAGACACTCAGGACAGACACAGTGTATACATATATTGTACATTATACATATAGTATAGATATCAGCCCGTACCCTCTCCATAAGTGGTATCCCTGTCACTAGTACCCCCTGTGACACTGACACACTCAGTACAGACATCGCATAGTAACAGTATATATAGATAGATCGAGAGAGAGATCTAGATGTATGACGTACCCTCTCCACAAGTGGTATCCCTGTCACAAAGACACCTTGGGAGAATGGGACAGACATAACAGACACACCGTGTCATCTGACTACATGTATGAACACAAACACACATATATGTATATATAGTATATAGTATACAGTATATAGAATACAAGTATATAGTATATACACATACACACATATATGTATATATAGTAATACTCACCCTCTCCATCAGTGGTATCCCAGTCACTAAGACACCTTGGGAGACTGACACACTCAGCACAGACACCGTGTAAACATATAGTGGTAAAGTAGGTATATATGTATACATCGACGTACTCTTTCCATCAGCGGTATACCCACTGCCAATACCCCCTGTGACACTGAGACACTCAGCACAGACACCGTGTCATCTGAGTACATAGTATACATACTTATACATATATTGTATACATATAGCACTCACCCTTTCCATTAAGGGTATACCCACTGCCAGCACTCCTTGTGACACTGACACACTCAGCACAGACACCGTGTCATCTGAGTACACACATGAACACATACACACACATATGGATATATAGTAATACTCACCCTCTCCATAAGTGGTATCCCTGTCACTAAGACACCTTGTGACACTGACACACTCAGCACAGACACCGTGTCATCTGAGTACACAGTGCTGGAGATGTCCCAGGCAGGGGCTAGATACCCGGATCCAATCTGGGTGTAAGATAGTATATACTATTCACTGTGGTGTAACATGTACTGTATATATACTATATCTGAATGGACAGTGCTGGAGATGTCCCAGACAGGGGCTAGGTACCCGGATCCCACCTATATATGAGTAATAATCTATATTGCGAGAGAGAGAGAGAGAGAGAGGAAGAGAGAGTACACCGTGCTAGAGATGTCCCAGACAGGGCCTAGATATCCAGAACCAATCTGGGGGTAAGAGTACACATACTATTCATTATGGTGTAACATGTACTGTATATATACTATATCTGAGTACACGGTGCTGGAGATGTCCCAGACGGGAGCAAGATAGCCTGAGTCAATCTGGGTATAAGAGAGTATATAATAATCACTATGGTGTAACATGTGTGCTGTATATATATACAATCTGAATAGACTGTTCTGGAGATGTCTCACACAGGGGCGAGGTAGCCTGAGCCAATCTGGATATCAGTAATGTATATACATCTAGAAAGAGAGAGAGAGAGTGTGAGTACACGGTGCTGGAGATGTCCCAGGCAGGGGCAAGGTACCCTGAACCAACCTATATTAGAGAAACAATCTATACTGAGAAACAATCTATATTGAGAGAAAGAGAGAGAGAGAGAGAGAGAGTACACCGTGCTGGAGATGTCCCATGCAGGGGCTAGATACCCGGATCCAATCTAAGGGTAAGAGTATGTATAATATACACTAGAGTGTAACATGTACTGTATATAGTATATCTGAGTACAGGGTGCTGGAGATGTCCCACACAGGTGCCAGATAGCCAGATCCCACCTATAGGTTAGAGAAATATAGAATACAAACGAAATACATATATACCTCTGCTGTGTATAATGATGTATAATAATATATATATATATATATATATACTCATCCATATAAATATATATATATACATATATACCTCTGCTGTGTAGAGTGTGGCCCTGGCCAGGTACCCCACTGCTATGTATCTGGGGTGAGGGATGTATACACTGTATATACTTGCATATACGACTTCTTCATACACTCATGTATCATAGCTATACCTCAGTCCCTCATACGTATCAATGGACACTGAGTGCCCATAGGATGGCATAGTACACCACAAATATTATACAT
>BDIP01000423.1:0-19437 GCA_003568945.1 Kipferlia bialata
ACATGACAGTGAGTGACTGTGAAAAAGGGTTCACTCGAGAGAGAAATAAACCCTGGGCGTGAAAAAGGGTTCACTCGAGAGAGAAATAAACCCTGGGCGGCCGGCCCCTCTTTAATAAATCTCAGCTGCTCTGCTTGTCAATCACACACAGGCTAAGGAATGATTTTGGTGGCTACGAAGTCTGTCGAGTCCACACCATTCATATAACAGAATGGGGCAGTCCTGATGTTATGCTCAAAGCTCTCTGTTCTGTCAACAGCAAGATCCAGAGATTGATACCCTCTAGGCAGTGATGACACCGACCGGCACAGGGATACACTCTCCAACAGCGTTGATGCCGGCTGTCACGCCCAACCGCTACACGAGATCCCTACACTCGTTGGACGACCCCGACCCTGACACCACTGACATCATTGGGGACGAGCTGGTGGTTGCCGATGTGGTGACCTCCACCCAGGATGCCGCCCTCACTCTCTTGAGACGCAGGGTGTCACCCATCCCCTCCTTCCTACTAGTGGCCGAGGAGCAGACCAGAGGAAGGGGCAGCCACTCTCGGCCCTGGCAGTCAGACCCCGGCCACTCCTTGTGTGCCACCTATACAGTGCCCCACTCCCACTGCTCCGGCGGTCTGCTCCAGTCTCTGGTACCAGTGGCTCTGGTCGGGGCCATCCGAGACGTGACACAGGGGCAGGTCGCCATCAAGGTGGGCGGATGTTCTCACTCTCTACTTACACAAATTCTCCACTCGATACTGATTCTCTGCTTACGGTCAGTGGCCAAATGATATCATCGCGGTCCACTCCCGGAGCAAGGTGGGGGGCATTCTGATTGAGGGCCACACCCTGCCTGACCCTGCGGCCCCCTGCGGCATGAGCCTGGTCTACCTGGTGGGGATTGGGGTCAACATAGGCACAGTGGGACAGTACCAAGGTGGGGACAGTGTAGAATACATATAACAATATATATAGATACATCCATGCCGACGTATCCATGTACTGATGGCAGGACTGGACAGTCTCCCCGGTGCCCCCCCTGACGTTGACCCGATATCACTCCTGGCATGCCTCACCAGGCACCTCAACGTGCTGCTGTCGGGAGATGTCATGCAGGTAGTGTCTATTTATGTGTGTGCATTATTCCTGTGCAGCGTACAGTACTCTTGTATGTACATTAGAGATGTCCCCCCACCCTAGGCCGAGACTAGGACCGAGCGTGTGACCGAGATGTACCACTCCCTGATAGTGCCAGATGCCACTATTAAGACAGCGGGCAGGAGCCTAGGCACGGGAAGAATACACGTATACACGGGATATTTATGTGGACAGATATACAATATACTGTATCTAGATACGTCTGGCAATACCAACAGCCCCTGACCCCAGTGCCCGTTGGGGTGTCACCTGAGGGGGGGCTCCTCTGCCACGATACCGTCTCCCACACACCACACACACTGGTATCCTCCGAGGGGGTGACGTGGGAGTACCACGACTAGTGCCGGAACTAGCGCTAGAGCCTCTAGGCCCATGGATATATACACTATGTGTACACATACACATAGTGCAGGTCCAATGCGTGGAAGGGCAGTATCAACACATTGAGTATATATACCCCAAAGAGTGTCATAAATGTACTGGTTCTGCATGTGGACGTGTCCGTAGAGTGAGGAGTGCCGGACTACCTAGCCTTATGCCTCTTGCCCTTGTTCATGGACCTCTTCTGAATGGTCAGCTCGGACCCAGGCCTCCCTGCCATACCAGAGGCATACACGGCCTCCCGCACACACTCCCTGTCCCCATACACAACAGACACCACCTTCCGGGACTTGTCCGGCCTGGTGACCCCCTTCACGTCCCCAAACAGCCACATGACATCCATCAGCTCCTCGTCTGAGTACTCGCCCCCCTCCCAGCTGACTCTGGCCACGGCCATGCCCTGCCCGGCCTTGCCCTTGGCCTTGGTCTTCTTGGGCTTGGCCTTGTAGAACAGGGACTCGTCAATGGCCCCCTCCGCTACCTGGGCCTCGAAGCGCACCCGCTCAGCCTCCTTCTCCCGCCGCTTCTGCTGCTGCAGACCCTCCTTCTTGTTGATTCGCTCCTGCATCTCCACAGCTGCCTTACGCCTCGTGGCATCTCTCTCCTTCACCTTCTTGGCAGCTGCCTGATTCTGCCGCCACGCCTCCAGTCGTTGTGGATCCAACAACAGCTCATACGCCTGTGTCAGCTCGTGGAACTTGGAGGCAGCCTCAGGGTCATCAGGGTGTCTATCCGGATGACACTTCAAGGCCCGGCGCCGATACGCCTTCGTAATCTCCTTGGGAGTCGCATTAGCATCCACACCAAGAAGTTTCAAAGGGTCAGTAGACATATCCCCACAAGAGGACAGTGTGTCAGGAACCTGATCAGCAGACTACACCCCTAGAGTCTGGAACGGCAAAAAGTGAATTTGAGTATAGTAAAAAGTGTTTATTTAGAAATAAAGGTCCGTGAATTAGAGTTAGCCAGAACAACATTAACCTGCTCACAGCAACGACAGAAGAACTGACGTGTGTCACGTTGAGACATGGAGACGGCAGAGGACCATTCAAGTTCTGTGGTGGTTGAGCTTGTTTCCTCTTATCTCCCCTTGATTGACGATGGGTCACGGCAAGAGCTGCTGGATTGTTCCTCCGGGGAGTTTGAGGAGTCTGCTGTGTTTGTGAAGGATCCGGCACAGTGTGAATCAGCCCTGGAGGCTGTCATGAACCTTGCTAGACTCATGTTACTCGCGACTGAACCGGGTTCCGAGACTGAAGCTCTAAGGTACTTTCCATTACGACACCTCACTATTTCTTCTCACCCTAAGGGATCTCTTTGCCCGCGTACCTGTTGGTTCCAAGAGGTATTTCTTACCTACTGGAGGCGCTGTGGTTGGGGTACCTCTCGAAGACGAGACTATGGCGACAGCGATTGTGTCAGAGGAACCCAGTCAGGAGGCGCAGAGCTCTAAGGATGATGGGACAGTGGCGGATGAGGAGGCTAGTCCCTCTCCGGAGGTTGTGTCCGAGGAGGCAGAGGTGGAGGCCCAAGCGTCAGAGTCAAGCCACTCTGCCTCTGTCCCTACTCATACCATGCCTATCATTGCTAGGTTCGATGTGTCAACATATACTGAGGCAGACGCTGAGCCAGAGGCCATGGAAGATGAGCCTGCTGACGCACCCGTAGACCCCGAGGCCCCCACCCCAGAGACCCAGGTGCCTGGGTACTGTCCGTGTGCCTCCTATGTCAGGACAAGGGTACGCGCCCGTCTCCTGATGCTGGGCCCTGCCCTTGGGGCCATCGAGGGCGTCACCAGTGCCACCCTGCTGGTGTCTTCCTACAAGGCCCTGGTCGGTGGGTGTCCAGCCTCTGTCCCCATCGTACCCTTCGTATCTGTGCAGAGTCCCACCCACCAGTTCTGTAACGACCTCGTGTCGACAGCGCTGTCTCTCAACCTCCCCCATGTAGGGACTGTACTAGCCCTCAGGTACAGATGGGGTTGCGTAAGACGTTATTTACTGGTAGAGCATATATTTCTTGTTGCGATGTTCATGTTGCGATGCGATGTTTGTGTCACCTACCTATGTACTTATCCCAGACGCCTCCTGGCAGCACTTGCTGTCTACACCGTTGACACTGTCCTCACCGTGCCTCAGCAGCAGCAGCTGTGCATGGCCGCCATGGGTCAACAGATCCCAGAGGCCCAGCTTGCAGCCACCATAGACGCCCTGAAGCAGCTGGGCAAGTGGGTGCAGGTGCACCCGTATGTGGTACTGACCGACGCCGTGACCCTCATCGGCTGTCTGACCCAGCCCGGCCCCCTCCCCCCCTTCCCCGCGCTGCAGACCATCAAGGCCGTGGGAGATCATGCGCTGTCTGATGTGCTGGTGGCACCCCTGGAGGCAGGGGCAGAGGCAGCGGGGCAGGAGGCAGCGGAGGAGGAGGAGGCGGAGGCTGAGGCACAGGCGATGCAGGAGGAGAGATACGATACAAGGCTGCGCTCCAACGAGTCTCTGTGCCCCTACCCCGACCTCGAGGGCACCCTCACCCAGCGCATGGACACATTGGCCCCATACATGCCCTACATCGAGCAGATCCTAGGTGCGCCCTCAAACATGTTATGTCTCTCTATATTGTATAACTATTCAACACTTCTGGGTGTGGGACGTGTAGTTTTAGGTCTTTCCACTTCCCGCCCATATTTCTTCTAAAATGATCTCTTGACACGTTCGGCAAGTATACCGCGTCACCCTACTGACACTGACACGTGTGCTGATGCCCAGACAGCACCGGCCTTGTGGATGCGTGTGTCCTTGTCAAGGGTGCAGCAGATGCCGAGGCCAGAGACGAGTACCGCAAGAGTGTGGAGGCCGGCAAGAGGAGGCGGGGTGCCGACATCATGCCTCATGAGTATGGGTGCCAGGTCTGCCCCCGAAGGGTGATGCCGCTGTCACAGGCCGTGTCCTCCCTGGCCTCTGCCCTGTGCTCCACCAGGGACAGACCCCCCAGACACGTGCAGGAGTGCCTCCTTGGAGTGGTTGCATACGGACACGCCACACTCTCCCAGACCGACCCAGAGACTCCCAACCCCTTCGAGTCTCCGCAGCTAGCCAAGCGGTTTGCCAGCTGGTGGGGCAGCACATCTGGGTCCGATGTCTATCTTAGCTACCTGCCCCTCGGCCGTTTCCTCGCAGCCAACCCCGGGTACCTCGTGGCCTGTGGCCCCACTGATATAGGGGTGGAAGTGACTTCCGACAGGGCTCAGACAGAGGGGGTGTACGAGGGGGTGGCAAGCGTCTCGGGACGGTTCAACTCCTGGGACTTCCTCCGCCCTGACCTGAGGACATTCCTAGCCCCCACCCCCCTCAGTGTGTGGAACGACGAGGCCAGACAGGCCGACGCCCGGGGTCAGGATCCCCTGTACAGTGTCCCTGAGGCCCAGCACCCCGTCCCCCCCCTGCCCATCGCCACTCTCGTCAGACCCTCTCTGGTCCAGCTCCAGCAGCGGCTCGAACTCCTGCAGCCAGCCTTTGCGGCACTCACTGCTCTCGGGCAGGGCTTCCAGTGTCTGCCTCGGCTCATGAAGGTCCTTGCTCCCCCCGAGGACCAGGTCTCTGCCAGGGCCGGTATGGTTCACAACAACTCTCTGATGCGAGTGTCGAAGTCTGCCGCCCTGCTCCCCTACCCCTTCCTGAGGGTGCTGCTGGTGAGTGCAGTGGTGTGTCACGAGGAGCCAGTGGTGCTATCGAGTAAGAACAAGCTGCAGGCATCCATCACCAGGGTCGCTGGGATCCTGGATGGATACGACCTGCCCGCCCCCATCACGCGGCCCAGGGACGTGGAGGCCACCTTCCTGTGTCTGTGTAGGGTGGGCAGGTGGGTGCACACGCACCCCCTGGGTCTGCTCATGGACATGCCTCTCCCGAAGGAGGGAGGGCATGACGCCAAGGCATGGGGCAGCGTCTACAGTGTAGCCAGGGCCATTGACGCAGACACCACCGTGACCTGTGGGTGGGACTGCCTAGGCCTACCCTCCATCCTGCCGAGGGTCACAGGCATACCCGTGGAGGCATCCCCCGTGCCCCCCTTCGCCCACATCCCCAAGCAGTACTACCCGCCTCACCGCCTGTTTGGAGACTGCCTCTCCGCTCAGATGCACCTGGCCATGAAGTGTCAGCACATAGCTCCCATCGCCTCAGCCCTCGACGCCGCTCTAGGCACAGATGGATTCTCGGCCGTGTGTCAGTTCTTCGGGTGCCCCAAGGGTGTCGAGTGCCCCCGTACAGGGGACGTCTCTGCCGCTGCGGTGCCTGTACTGAGGGAGTGGGTGCGACAGGAGAAGGACAGAATGGCCGCCAAGAGGGGGCATGCCGTGGTCAGCAGGGTGCCTCTCACCCTGGTCCGATCCCTCCTTGTCATGCACGAGGCCGGTACATCGTGTCCCGACGCCAGACTCTACCAGGTCCTAAAGAGATGCGGGATCCTCAGTGCAGAGCCTGTTTCCGACAAGAAGCGCACCAGTCCTAACTATGTCTCCTACCTCCGGCGTACTCTGACCGACTTTGCTCTCATCGCCCTGTGCCTCCGCCGCCATCCCCTGCTCTTCTTTGCAGAGGTGCCCACCAACCAGAGGAACAGCTGCCGCCGTGCCCTGGTTGTCACATTGACTAGGGTGGGCACGCTGGCCAGGGATGCCTTCCAGAGCTGGGCCTTTGTGCCTGACAGACTGATGGTAGAGACCCTGCAGAGGCATGTGCCCTTCAGGTGTCTGACATCAGACGCGGACAGTGCCTTTGCAGATGCCAGACAGGACAGGAGGGAGGGAGCCGATGGGACATCGACCCCAGGGGCAGGGGCTGACTCCCATGCCGCTACTACCCCAGGGGAGACCCAGGATGCCGTAAATGCAACGACAACTGATGGCCAAACAGAGTCTGGCGATGTCGAGATGGATGGAGGTGTGTCTGAGACCGCAGACGATGCAGCCAGGCCTGAGAGTCCCAGGCCCTGGGGTAACTCGCCCCAGTCACGTGAGCTGCGGCTAAGAGACCCCTCCCCTTCTGAGGCCACAGCCGAGGTGATCCAGTCCTCCCTGCTCCCTGTCTCCGTATCCGTGTCACCCTACCACTCCCAGACACAGACGCCCTCTGGTGTCTCGGCCCTCTCGCTCCCTAGGTTCGACACACCCACCCACAGTAATCATGTCGAGGCCACATCTCTCCCAGTAGCCCTCCAGGGTGCAGTACTGAGCCCCATAGAGCTCCCCCTCGACGTATCCCGTCGTGTGTCCGACCCCGTTCCCTCAGGCCCCCCTGCCAAGAGGGCAGTGCCCCATGAGTGAGGAGGACTAAGGGTCTGTGGTGGTTGGTCTCTGGTACCCCCACTCCCTGGTATTGTGTCTACTCTATTGCCTACTCTGTTGTATATGGCGGCCATTTTGGTTTCGTACTTGTGTGCAGTGCCGCCCTTCGATATCATATGTATCATATGCTATCCATCACGATATGGTGTGACCGCGTATCCATCATATCTGTCGACGTGTTGTCGATGTTTTGTGTCCGGTTGAGATGCCTGAAGGTTACTTCGTGGCGTCTCCGTGTTGTTTTCTGTTTCTCTCGTGTACCTTTTCTAAATCATCGGATGTTGGGTTTATTCCGTTCAATGACTGTCTTATTCATATGTATCACTGTTGCAGTCGTTGTAAAGTGTGATACTAATAATAATGTGGTAATAGCTTGGGTAAACAGACCCCCGTAGATGTAGTGAAAATCGTGTAGAAAAGCAGAGTATCAGGTGCATGTCCCTAGGTAGGACAAGGGGTCTCTGTCTACAGCCCCCCCGACAGCACCATGAGGCATGCATTGCACAGGATGCACAGACTGACCAGACACTGGTAGAACAGAACACGCGGGTGGCCGTTCCCCCTCCACACACTAGCTAGCATGGACCACAGGGAGTGGGGTGTGAAGCCGTCAACAGTCTTGGCGTACAGTCTCTCCAGGCGTTGCCCCACAGTTTCCACCCCGTACAGAGACGCAATCTCCCTCCGGTACCCCCTGCGAGATGGTGACGGTCGGTACTTCTCCGGTGCCGCCCTACAGAGGGCCACTGCCCTCTGTAACCCATCAAGCACACCCTAGGGTGAGAGATGTAGGGGTATATCTACATGCAGCACTGGGATGTTGCTTACTGGTGTTTCCCAATGAGCCTGCCACACTAGTATTCATACCTCCCTACTACACGGTACTATGAACTGACTGGCCAGGTCAGGTGCCACGCTCTCATAGACATCCCTGGCTCCTCCCACATCGGTGGCCACAACAACAGCACCTGGGGTGGGGCATCATGGGATATCGAGGAATGCGGAGAGGTACGGCACATACATGAATGTGTATGTGTCCACACTTGGAAGAGATTCCCGAGGGAAACAACTAAAAGATGGATTAACATAACATCCAGTTGTCGCGAAAGCGTCACAACACCAAAATACGCATACAGCAGAGGTCACTTGTCAGTATGTACGGTAATCCTACCCGCTGCGAGTGCCTCGCATATGACTATCCCAAAGGCCTCTGTGAGGGAGGGCACGACCATGATGTGGGAACGCCTCACAACACCAAACGCCGCAACCCTCCTCAGAGCCCCCAGCATTCTAAAGCGTCTCTGGCCCTGGGGGACAGCCTCGCCTGTGGTGACAAGGGGTGCGATAACTTGTCACAATAGAGTGGGAAATAGAATGTCTCATGGCAATCCTAGTAGAGAAACACTAGATCCTATCACAAGCCATCTGATCGTATCACCAGCTATGCCCCATACCTGCCTGGGCCATAGTTGTGGCACACGGCCCCTCCCCCACCACCACCAGCTCCACCCCTGGGTCAGCCAGTAGGGGTGGGGCGATGTCTGCGAGGAGGTCTGCCCCCTTGCGCTGGGTCAGCCTGGCCACCATGACGACCCTCACCATACCAGGGTCGGGGTAGCCAATGTCACACGCATCGGACACGGCGGGGATCACAACTGGGGGTGAGGGCACATGGGTATCAGTATGCTTGTAATGAGATCACATACTGCACCCGTCCCCCTCTCCCACCTGGGTTAGGCACCACCTGGACCCCCCCTGACACACTCCCTATCCCCCTGGCACACATGTTATCTGACACGGCATGGGTCACGGCTAGGGCACTGGGGTCAGGGGGGGATATTCATAGTACACAGGGACAGATGCATGAGGAACTGGAACCGAAGGGTGATGGAGGGTGGAAGTGTGAAGTAGAACGACAGCACATGCAATTCTCATCCACCCCAGATACTATGTGACTTGCAGTCCCCACCTAGAACAAGCTGCCCCGATGATCAGGGAGGAGATACCCTGGGGGTGGGAGGAAAGAAAGAGGGGGTATCAGCTACCTAACCGCAATCATTGTGACAACACACAACGCACGATACACGACCATCTCTACCTGTACCGCCAGCTCTGGCAGGGTGGCCCTACTTAGTGAGTGGTCTGTACTGATAACAGGCACACCCAGACAGGCCCCGTGCAGGGCAAACTCCATCGCTACTCTGGGGTAAGCTGGGCCTATATAGAGACTGGGATGCACCGTACCAGAGCAGCAATATGACACAGACATTCATGTTCTCTTTATATACACAAGAAGGTCGCACGTACACGGAGTAAGAGTGGTGCACGTGGATGAGCTCTGTCCGGTGGAACCGCATCAGGGCCCTGGCAAATGGGAAGCTCATACTGAGTAGAGGGGTGGGAGACCCCTGGCCAGACCCAGTGCCTGGGGCATAAGGGATATGGAATGGGGGGGGGGGGGGGGGTTGGGGGGGTGAAGGGGGGGGGGGGGGGGGGGGGGGGGGGGGGGGGGGGGGAGATCATGTATCGCTCTCACCTTGAAGGGGGTTCCGCGGGTCACGCTGGAGTCAAAGACACGTCCGTCGGTGAAGGTACCTGGAGTGAGAGGACGTAGTGCAAACAACAGGGGTCATATCTTATAGGAGCATGAGCGGAAAGCAGCACAACCACTAAAAGCACAAGATACACGTACCGGTGTAGTGCACAGTCACGGTCTGGCCGCGCTGGGGGAAGTTGACGCCGTCGCCAACCTGGATAACCTCCTTCTGGGTGTGAGAGGTGGCATGAACGGAAAACGAGGCGAGTAAAGCAATCAATCCGCAAACTCCACACACACCGCCCATACTACAACAACACCACGATAATCAAGCACAGCACACTAAAGAACATATAAAGAGAGATTATCAAGGTACCTTAAGCTCGGGAACCATTGTGTCTTCGGAAGAAGAGTCGACCACTTCATTCACATTGGTCAGATTGGCGTCATTGATCTTGGTGATCACTACTGCAATGAAAACACCCACGAGTGCCAGAACAAGCAGAAGCAGCACGCGGGAGGGGATTCCCTTGGGGGCAGGGGCTGCCTCGGTCTTTGGTGTCTTGGTCTCAGTCTTGGACATCTTGGAGAGAGTGTGGATGACATGACTATTGAACACCACAAACACAATGACTCGTGCATATGCACTATATATTGGCCGACGGGTACCCACCCAGGTAGCAAGCCATCATCACTACATAATACACCGCCCAGATGGTATCTCCGCGGTTCTGAGGGGGGAGATACCTCTGGACACGAGTGTGACTGTAGTGTACGGGGGACACTACATCCCCATTAACACCTCCGATACCCAACAAGCCCACCACAAGTGGTAGTCCCATCAATCCACGCTCCCCTTGAATAAACAACATGTGCACAAGTGCCTCTTGAGACCATGGAAGATACCCATGGCTCCGTCCGAGACACCCGATTTCCTAGATTCCGTTGCAACAAACGAATGATACCACCCTACAGGACCAGCATGCCAAAGATTCATTAGGTCTAAGGCCGCCCCATGCAGGAGAGGCACGCGGTGGAACGTAACTCAAAAGAAGAGACCGTAGATGTCAACACCCTCGCATCGGCAAACACAATTTGACTCAAGGGTGCAGGTCTGATGTATCGTTTCAGCATAAACATTGTTTATTGGTTTTTGCTGTGGTACACTGGTCCAACCCTTTCGTGTAGCTACAAGTGCTCAGCCAGTGTACTGTACACAAACTCACATGTCTGCCATGGTTGCTGCCTGCTGGTACACAGTGCCCAGGTACCTGATGACAAGGTTCTCACCCTCAGACATGCCCTGACAGTGAGAGAAATACGAACACACACATATACATACAGTTTCACACACATGTGCAACGATGTTGACTTGACTCTGGTGTAGAAATAGAAGTACCGGACCTGCCCCTGTGACTGTGCCATGTGAAGGGAGGTCCCATCGGGGGATAGAGAGACATTGTGCCTGGGGTGAGATAGTGTACAGGAGAGAGTGGGTAGGAGGGTCATGTCTGTAGCGACACGATACACTCTGTGAATAATTATGTACTATTTTACCTCTCTGCCAGGGTGGCCAAGTTGTCTGTGACCCCTGCTGCCCTGAGAGCAGTCTCAGAGACCTGACAGTTAGAACATATATAGCATATATATATATATATATTTATATGTGCGTGTGTAGACCTGACAGTAGGACATCAAGCATACAAATATACAGTGAATACGCTCATACCTCTCTATCAGCTGAGAGGGTTGCCAGGGCCCGCAGGGTGTCACCCTCCACCTTGGACAGCAGCCTGGGGTGAGGATATATATATACACATGGAAAGAGAGAGAGAGAGGGATTGTAAAATTTTTACCCTGTACATACCTGTCCATGGCTGGCTTGACCAGGGGTGCATCAGCAAAGGGGTAGTCATAGAGACGCTGCACAAGGAGGCCTGATAATTAGAGAACTTCACATATATATATATCCAATTGTACAGGAACCTGCAGGATATACACTTGCCCTCACCCTCGATGTCAGCCACTATGCCCATCTGCCTTCTGTACACAACATCCCAGGCAGGGGCAGCAGAGAGCCTGACGTTGGAGTATATTAATACATATGTACAAATAGATGGAGAGACATATGTATACAATAACATATGTATATAACTACAGGTACAGCAGACAACCTGGGGTGAGAGTTTTATAGGCCAATGTGCAAGAGATTAAGAATCATGACCCATGTACGTGTTATAGTATATATGTACCTAGCCATTAGGTAATGGAAAGGAGCCCTGTCTGTCTCCCCCAGCAGCATCAGGAGGTGTGCCTCCATGAGGGCAGAGGCACGGCCGAAGGGGGAAGCGGCTAGAGTGAGAGATGAGAATGAGGCGTAAAGAGAGCAACAGTGATGATCAGCGACTAAGAGAGATTGTGCTCCTAGAAGAGTTTGTCTAGAGGAGAGGGAGGACAGTATATACCTGCGATGTACTCTGGCTCGAGTGTCTCGAATGCCACCCTGGCTGCCCGGAAGTCACCTGGGTTAGTATATATATATTTTGTATACAGATAGAGAGAGAGAGAGAGAGAGATAGTATACACAAATATATGCTGAAGTCACCTGCCACCAGTGCATTGGCATGGACGGCCTCTCTAGCCATCAGGGTGTCATCCTGAGGGTGAGATAGGCAGAGTGATGTAACTACTGAGAAAGAAAGAGAGAGAGGGATGATGGGGGGGGGGGGGGGGGGGGAAAGAGTATGAAATGGAGGACAGGGAAGGGGGGCAGAGGGAGGGCAGGAAGTACAAAGGAGGGTTGCCCTACCTGCATCTGGAGCTGCTGGAGCTGGAGGTTCTGGAGGGTGGTCAGTGCCTGGGAGGCAGCCTTGGGTCAGACACACATTCTGATGGATACATTTGAGAGTAGAGTCGACACAGTCAACCACAACGCTATACCTTGCTGCCCCTCGTGTGCTCCCTGGCCACTCCGTCTGTCAGCACGTTGTACTCTCTGTTGGACGACTGGTCCGAGGACACAAACATGTCTCGGTAGCGGGCATTCCACTCATGGTCGGTGGGGGAGCTGGGGATGGGGAGCATGTCGACGTGCTCGTGGTTGAGCAGGGCAGACCGGAGCATGCATGCCCAGGGGACCTGGGGTGGGGGCGGTCAGGATGAATATATCGGCAAGTGCATGTCAGTCGGATATTTAAAGACCAATGATACGGTTGCTAACCTTGTTGATGTATGCATTTGTGTAGGTGTGTTGGCAGTCAGACGGCAGTCTGGAGACCAGGACGGTGCTGCTGATCTCACGCCAGTCAATCTTGAACTTGCTGTTGGAGATCGCAGAACACTGACGTCAAAAAAAGGAAAGAGATGATGAACATAACAAAGAGCGCACAATCATGATGTAAAATGATATGATACCAGCGCATCAGATACTAATAGGAAGATGCACAAGTGGTCTCTGGTGAAGGTATACTATTGGGATCTCTTAGGATGTTGGGAGTGTTTTGTATCATGGCTCGAAACGATCACCAAGACAAAGGTAAACTGAACAAAGAGCAGCGAAGGCTACATACAATACACCATAACGGTACAATATGGTTGTTATCGAGGGAGATGTGAAGGGAAAAGAAAAGAATGGACGAAACATGCCTGCAAAACGCCATTGCGCAGCTTGACAAGCTCAATCATGGAGAATGGGCCTCTGATGTAGCTGTCAGGAGGATTGGGGAGCCACATAAGCATGTTTGCCCTTCTGCGGACATTGGTCCGGTTGAAAATGCTGGATATTAGATGAAAGGACTCACACAATAATACCAACCAGATCGGTTTGACAGTGTATCTGTCCGTAACACAGGGAGCGCCTCTCACCTGTTGGGGAACGACACCTGGAGGTTAGTGGGAGGTAAATTATGCATTCAGGTACGTTCATGCGTCCTACCTTCAGGGTTTCAACGATGCGAACATAGTCTCTTCCTCCTGGATGCCGATTCAGGGTCTTCCTGACCTCTAGCGCTGTTGCCAACAGGCACTTATCGATGTCAAGTGTCCACCTCATAACGCTCCAGCTCTACGGGCCTGACTAGAGGGGGTTACGGATAGAAAGGACATACTTTATGGCACTTTGTATTGTCAGAGTTCTCTGGTTTCCCCCCCCTTTGTCGTTTTTGAGTTGAGATTTGACATGTGTCACTTCTGGACCAAAGTCTGTTGTCTCATAGAGCTCCTTCCCTGACATCTATATGGAGCTTCACTGAGAGTAGAGTGGGGACATATTTGCAAATAGCTCCCAAATATATCTGCTCTGTTCCAATAGGTATTAGATAGAATTCCTAAACTGTATTGACACACATCATGATTCATGAGTGCTTGCAACACATTTAGATCTACAGCTCATCCGGAGTGTCGTGGTGTAACAACCAGAGAAACAGTATTCCACTGGTTACACCTTACTTCGCCGGTAACCAATTCCAATCCGATATCCTCTACAAGATACTTGTGGCCGCCACTTTGTTCCTGCAGCATACTATTCAACAAGTGCCCAAACTCCTGGCACCCCCCTGGCCTGTGGCACATTATAATGCCCAGACTCTTTCACTACTGGCACAGCAGGAGATTGTACAAGAACTGAACATATTTTCGTTAACGCAGCGATGATCATACATTCATTACTCTGTACTCTGTATTGGCGCTTTGTCTATAGTGCGTCAAATATGTTGGCCACTCTCTGCCTCACACTGGATCTGGAGAACGACCCGCTCCTCTCCTGCTCCTGCTCCTTCATCTGGTTGCTGAGGCGCCTCTCAAAGGACCGCAGCTCCTGGTACACCTGGGTGGGGTCCTCGTCCTCCCCACTGAGCCGCCTGGCAGTCCCCAGCCGCCTCATGGGGGAGTGGCTGAGGATAGGGGCAGAGGGGGGGGAGGCCTCGGCCTGTCTCCCCCTGTATCTGTCTGGGTATGTGTCTCTGTGGGTGTCAGTGCCATGACTGGGGTGTCTGTCCGGGGTCAGGTCAAGGGAGCCCTTGCCGGCCAGTCTTCCCAGCACATCCCCCAGCACATCACTCCCACTCACCACGGCCAGGCGCTGCCTCTCCTGCTCCTCCACCTGCTCCTCTCTCTCCCTCCGGTTCAGACTCTCCCGCAGACTAGGCTGCCTAGTGCTCTCCCCCATCCCCTGATACACACCCTCCCTCCCCCTAGATAGGGTATCCACACCCCTTGGTAGTGTATCCATGCCCCTAGGCAGGGCAGGCATGGGGACAGAGGTGTGCCGGGTGGGTGAGGTGGCATAGGCAGACTGGGGCCGGGGCAGCCGGGGGGAGTGGGTCTTGACCACAGTGCCACGGGCAGGGGCACGCCTGAGGGTGAGAGAGAGGATAGGAAAGGGGGGGGGGCAGAAGAGAGTGGACCACTGTGTCAGATGTATACAACACCCACCTGGCCTTTGTCCTGCTCAGTATCAGTATCAGTATCAGTATCAGTATCATACTATATCATACAAACATCAGGTACCCACCTGGCCTTTGTCCTGCTCTGCCACCCCCCGCCATGTGTATACTCCCTGGGGGTGAGAGGATAGGGTATTGGCAGTCAGAGAAACGGAATAGATACAAGAATAGAATTAACCACTATGTAACAGCATATCATATGCTGCATATGCCCGACCCACCTCTCTGCCGTGTCTGACCCCTCTGCATAGGGTGACCTCATGAACTGGGGGTCACTGATGGATGTGGTGCGGGAGGGGGTGCGGGGTCGGGCAGAGGCCGGCCTGACCTTCTGTGACAGGCCCAGGGTATGCACCCTTCTGCCACCCATATCCATATCCCTCTCCTCGCCTTGATACCCCATGGCAGACACCACCTGGCGTGACACCTTGCTGTAGGTGTCCCTTGCACCCCTGGACCCTCCCCTCCTAGGGTATGCGTTCTCATCTGCCCTACCCCCACCCTGGAATGGCAGCCCCTCCACCCCAGCCACTATGGACGACACTCGGCTGCGGAGGGACGTGCCCTCGCCCCTCCCACCCCTCCCAGCCCCTAGACCGAGAGGGCCAGAGGGTGAGGTGTGGCTGCGGGCATCTCTGTAGTCAAGGTAGTCCCCTGAGGGTGAGGAAATGGAGAGAGTCTGGATGGAGGGTATGCATTCAGTGATACTCGTACCTGCCCTGTGCTGTGTGGCAGACCCTCTCTCTCCCCCTCTCCTAGTGGTGCCTCTGAGGGCAGTCCTCTCATCCACTCTCTCCTCTCTCTCCTCTCTCTCCGTGGAATACCTCCCCATGGAGTACATGTCAAACTGCCTCAACTGATTGTGCAGCTCTGTCCGCTCCCGTAGCATATCCGCCCGGGTAATCCGCCGCTTGCGGCCCCGTGCCGTTCTGCTGGACATTGGTAGACAAAGTGTCAGTGAGGTGCCTCTCGATAGCCTCGGGTGAAAGATGGTGGCTGAACTTCAGACTGGAAGTTCAGTCAAAATCGACAAAAGGGTGCGTTGTTTTTGTTGTCCTTTTCCACTTCAAGCATCTTCTTTCGCTATCTGTTGAAGACCCACCCCGGAAGGCATAGGGGAAGAGGTCAGATGTTTCAAGCCCTGCGGCGGTCTGCCACGATTGTCCAGGCCAACACGGTGAGTGAGAGATGGGGATATATAGTTAGGGGAATGCGCAGGGTGTATGCATACACATCCATACACGCTTTGAGATATGTGTCCTCATGCTTCAGGGTGTGAAGATGCACTGCACAGAGGTGGATGTGCAGCTGCACAGGCCACCGGCAAATGCCATCGGCTGTGGAATATGCCAGGTGGGTGGCTGTCTGTTGCTGTGTGGTATACATGTAGTTGGCAGCACAGTGTATGGGTGTATGTATTCTCCTTATATAGTTTCCTTCTTGTCAGTTTGCTTCCCTGTATCTATAAATAGTACAATTGCCATGGGGATGTATGTATATCCGCGAGTCTCGCATGTTCACAGATAGTATGGATCGTCTATATCATATAGTCTATTTGTGCCAAGGTATATGGAGTTATATATATAGTGGTCTCTACATGGTTTCTCTCCCGCTATCCAACCCCAGATTGCTCCTAACACTGCCTTCATTGTGGGTCAGAACGGGTACCAGTCCCGCACCCACCACTGTGTGATAGTGACCATGGAGCCAAGGGCAGATGAGGAGGAGGTGGAGGTGGTGACGGAGGAGGGGCTGTACGAGGAGACACATGGATACGGGGTGATGCAGGAGCGTGTGTACGGGGCAGAGATGAGTGCCGTCCCCCACTCCTGCCCTGCCTTCCCAGCCAACTGTGCCGAGTCGTACCCCCCACCCGACCAGTGGGCTCAGTCCTTCTCCTTCCACGTCCCACCCCCCACAGAGGACAGCCAGTTCGGCAACACCACGCCCCCGCCCCCCACCCGCTCCCGGCGACCCCCACCCCAGTCCATGCCCAGTGGGTTCAATAGAGGGTATGGCATGGGGTATGGGTCATACCCCCAGGGGCAGGGGTACTCCATGTCGCCACCCGAGATAGACGGAGACTGTGCAGGTGTGGACGAGTGCATCCCCTTCACCATAGACCCTGCCTGTCCCAATGATGTCTATGTGCTCAGGGAGGAGGTCCTGGACTGCCCGTTGGACAAGGTACCTTTATATGTACATCCCCTTACCTGTATGCCTCTCATTCAGTAGTAGAGAATCAAGGATATGTGTCTATCTCACCCCAGAGTGTGCGTGACTGCACTGCTGTGTGTGTGGGGTCAGATGTCATTGTGTATGGGGGCATCCACGCCAACACTCAGACGTTCAACACTGAGATGTGGCGGTACAGGTATAATCACAATTAGCCATAAGTATTGTGGCATTGAGGCACATATATATTGACTATGTTACTCTATCTGTCTATACTCTGCCACCACGCATCTACCCCCAGCGTCCCTGCCAAGACGTGGCACATTGTGAGGAGGCACAGGGGCCATGCCTGGCCTGACCCCAGGTGTGGCCACGGGGCATTTGAGATGGGAGGGTGCATGTACATCATAGGTAAGTGGGTGCTATTGTACTATATAGTCACTTAGTACGCCATGTGATATGTGGATAGCATCATGGTCACTGTCCTGACCCCTAGGTGGGCGCAACAAGGACATGCTCTCTGACATGTGGATGTTCTCACCCAGGGACCAGAGGTGGACAAGGTACAATGGCAGTATAGAGGATATTTCTCTACATATTCCACAGTTATATATACTATTATGTACCCCCTACCCCCCCCTCCCCTGATACCCAGGGGCCCTGACCTCCCCATCCCAGGTGTCGGAACTAGCTGTGTGTGTGTGGGAGAGGAGGTACACGCCGTGGGGGGTGGCTTCCCCAACAAGACCCACCTCAAGTTCACTAGGTAAGGACATCGCAACCCACCCATGCTATGCATATCTAGCCTATATCTCTTCAGCTACCACTTCTCCTACCATCCACCCCCTCACCCCAGGGAGGCTGGCTGGCAGACCCTGCCCGACCTGCCCTTCTTTGTGATCAAGCCCTACTGCTATGTCTATGGGACACAGGTCGTGGTGGTCGGAGGGGAGTTCCACGAGAACAGCTGCACCGCATTTGATACTGCGACAGGTAGATATTGTAGTATATTTCGTGTGTGGATTATCAAGTACCCTCTAGATTCCCCCCCACCCTACCCCAGGCGTGTGGACTGACTTTGGCCAGAGTCCCATCAACCTGGCTGCCACGCAGGGGTGCCCCCTCTCCCCCTCCACGGCCATGGTGCACACCTCCAGGGGCACCATCATAGCCTGTGTCTCGGCCACAGGACCCCCCTCCCACGGCCACACCTTCCACAGGAGGTGGGGCTAGGCGGCTTCTGGTGTGTCTGTGCTGGTATTGTCCATGCCCTCATATCATGTAGTCACAGGGTAGCCAACCTCACCCCATTAACGATGATGTATGTATTCATTTCTATATTCGTGTCCGTGATCTTGCAACGAAACGACGTTGCCGCTTCTTTAGTTTCCAGTTCTATGCAGAGCGTCAATAAACTCTGCTACTGTCAGACTGTCTGAATGGGTGTATATTGTGTGTATCTATTTAGCATTGACAAGCAACATCACCTGGTCCTCTTGATAGAGGAATCTCACTCTCTCTCCTTGCGCCTCCTCCTCCTCCGTTCCTTCCCTCCCTCACCGGGGGATGTGTCCTCCTTGCATGGGTGGAGATAGCCCGAGGACAGACACCCACGGAGGTCACGGATCTGGAGTCAGGAGGGATCACATGTATGTTTGGGTGTTGATGGAGTATGCCCCCCACCTTCTCCTCCTGGAAGCAGTCATCCCCCAGGCTGTATATCACAGAGCCACCGGGACAGTACCTGTTGGGTCAGCATTATGAGGGGAAACCAGCACATATATATAAGTAGCCCATGCAGACCCTCATCCACCACTGTGCCGTACCTCTGGAGTGTCCTGGAGCAGTGCCAGCAGGGGCGGGAGTTGCCAAGAGTGTATGTCATGGACACACACACAGGGCCACACCTGCCACCTGAGGCACACCCCCTAATAGAGGGCAGGGGGGAGGTGGAAGGGGATGCCACTGATGATACAGAGGATGTGTCTGAGGCACTGTCCCACTCACACCCAGACACATCAGAGAGGGGGTCGGGCTCGTGGCACGTGTAGCGGTGCTCACACAGACAGCGGTAGCGCCACACCTGAGTGTGAGACGATACTGATAATAATCCCAGACACCCTGTACAATGTACCACACCCTCCCTCACCTGCCTGACCACAACGCGCACATTCACTATACGGGCTGCGCGACGCTTCCTGTCCTTGAGCCTGGCCACCTGCTTCAGAAGGTTGACCTGATGTAAAGGGGATATGTGTATATATATGTATACATACACATACTGATACTGGCCACCTGCTTCAGAAGGTAGACCTGGGGTGAGGGGGATGGGTATATATATATATATATATATACCAGAAGGTTGACCTGGGGGGGGGGGGGGGGGGGGGGGGGGAAAAAGGGAAAAAA
>BDIP01000424.1:0-19428 GCA_003568945.1 Kipferlia bialata
GAGTCTGGGTTGTGGACAGAGGCGATGGGGACTATACTGCTGTCGGCAGCAGAGACGGCACCAACTCCCACAGTGACAGAGGAAGAACAGATCGCGGTGTACGTTGCACTATGAGCACCAGTTCCTTGCCCCTCTGTTCCAACTCCGAGGGTTATCGTGTAGGTACCCACTACTCCGAAGTCAGTTGAATCTGTCGTAGTCGTTACATACCGCCCGTCTGTGGTGTGCACCAGTGAGTAGGGACCAGTATCTACATACCCACCAGGTCCCTCAGTAACGGACACAGACAGAGGATCAGAGTCTGTTATGCCATTCCCAAACTGATCACGTAAGTACGCTGTGAGAGTTAGGAGTGAGCACGCAGTGTGGGCAACATCCTCTAGGTATGTGTATGATGTGGTACCATCATAGAAGTATGTATCTGGTAGCACTTCGAATGAGACGCCCGACTGGGTTAATTCAATGCCATCAACTTCCAGACACACGTCATAGTTGCCGGCTACAGTGAACTCTGAAGCCGCAGTTGTGAGCCTATATGCACCACCAGAGTACGTTAAGGTAAGAGTACTGTCTGTGTAGCCAGTGGGACTCGAGGTGACCTTTGCGGTCACAACACTACTTGAGATCTCATTCTCATATGTGTCCCTAATATAGGCAGCGAAGACTACAACTTTGCCTGCTGTGGCAGCTGGCAGCTGATCGAGGTAGGAATAGGTAGTTGTGCCGTCTGCCACAGCATTGCCAGGTACTCCAGTAAGTGTCTCGGCAGTTGATGTCAACGCTACGCCATCCACCGTCAGTGTTAATGTGTAGTCACCAGCAAGCACAAAGATGGCCCCAATTGTGGCTGAGTCAGAAGCTGATACATACTGACCACTGCCAGTGTGAGTAAAGGCAATGGAAGTTGGCCCTGTGTAACCGACCACAGCAGTCTCTACTTCAAGAGTAACCACTCCACTTGTCACAGGATTATTGAACAGGTCAGCCACATCAGCAGTCAAGGTAAGGTCATCCCCAGCAGTGTGAGCCGTCAGACTTGTCACGCTCTCCAGGAGCGTGTTATCAGCATAAGCCGTTCCATGTCCGACTGTTAGTGCAGTGGTCAGTGACGGATACTCGACTCCATCCACTGCTACAATAAGCGTGTAGCCTCCAGACGTTGTGATTGCATTTGTCTCTACCCTGTAGTCTAACTCCAAACTGCTGTATGGGAGTGCAACTGTCGTGGCGTTGCTGTCTGTGTCATACAGGTTAACAGCCACCCCAGTCAGATCAGGGTTGACCTGAGCACAAGAGTTCTTGAGTGTCACAGAGATGGTCAACGAGGAACTAGGGATGTGTGTCTCCGTGTAGGGTGCAAGGATACTGTGGGCCTCTGATATAGGGACAGCCGTGACTGTAGCTGTGCTTGTGGCACTCAATGTGGTACCATCTACATTTAGACCTAGGGTATAGGTACCGCCCAGAGCAAAGTCAGTTGCAGCAGTCGTAGCAGTGTATGTACCAGAAGATGTGTGTGTGTGAGTGAAGGGGCCATATACAGCGGGTCCACCGGTGACGGTCACAACTACTGATGACGCATCCGTGATGGGGACACCGTGGTAATCCTCTACATGGACAGTAAGCGTACTCTCTGCACACGCATCAAGACTCATTGACTCAATGTATGTGCGAGTGTCGGTTCCATTAGAGTATGCGGCACTAGAGTCCAGTAGTTCGACCTGTATTTCGGTGCACTCCAGTGGGTTGCCATTCACCTGCAGGGTGAGGGGGTGTGTGAGACATCATATATATATTATGTACACATGATGTGTATACTATACATAACATCTCTTACATCTAGCTTTTAGTTAGTACATACCTGCATCATCACACTAACTGTGCCTGGCTCAGAGAACATTGCGTCACTGTCATCCACCTCATACGTGTAGACATCACCCGATATAAAGACCAAGTCAGAGTCCCCAGTGACAGTAGTAGCCCAGTCATCAATGGAAAACAATACTTGAACAGAAGCAGTTGGGTCAGCAACGTCAGAGTCGTCTCGCACATGGAAGTGCAAGGACCAGTTGGTGCGTGTGTATATACTAGATGGCCATCCACTGTGGGTGGAGTCTATGTAGCAGAAGGTGGGCTCTCCTGGTAGAACTGTGATCTCTACGGCTGTGCCAGAGAACAGTGTCTGCACAGTGTCTACCTCTATCTAGGGTAAGTGTAAGAAATAGTATTGTATGATGAATCACATTATTACACTCCACGTGATATGTATCTCTCGATATACACCACTCACCACAAACGCTATGTACACCATCCCATCAGTTGCAAACTCCGGCCATGTTCCCTGGATCGAGCACCTGTACTGCGTGTCTTTATCCTCCTCTGTAGTGACATAGGTGGAGTACGATGCAAAAGACGCGTCAGTCGATACAGCCAGGAGCACATCATATGTACCCCTCATGTTTGTCCCTTCTGTTGTTCTTGGATACATGTCGACAGTCCAGTCAGTGCCCTTGACCACTGCGTCTGGATAGCAGGAATCAACAGAAGAGAAGGAGCTCTCAACCACAGAGAAGTCATCCTTCTCCTGTACATAGAGTGTCACCGCTGTGTTAGGTAAGGACACCCCATCTACGTTCAGAGTGAGAGTGTAGTCTCCAAGAGTTCTGAACTCCTCCTCAATGTCATTGTCTGGGATGGTTGTCGTGTAATGTCCTGACCCCTGGTGTGTCATGGAGACAGAGGTGGCACCAGTGTGTCCAGTAGGAACATCACTCACTTCAATGTAGACGACCCCACTTGTGACTGGATTCCCAAATTGGTCAGCAATATCAGCAGTGAGAGTCAAGTCAGTGGACTCGACGTGTGCTTCGATATCTGGACAGGATATACTCGAGTTGACATCATCTACAGCCCCTTGTCCCACAGTGAAGGACTCTGCCACACTTGGGTACTCAGTTCCATCGACAGTCAAGGTCACCGTGTAGCTACCAGCAGCTGTGACAATTGAGGTCTCAGTCGTGTACGAGGACAGACCAGCAGAGTAGGTAAGGGAGACTGAGCCTACAAGAGAGGACTCAGAGTCATATACATTAAGAAGCACTGTGACGCCGCTTGAAATGACATTCCCACTTGCATCAGCGAGAGTGGCAGATAGAGTGAGGGGGTTGCCAGGATTATGCTCTGTAACAATTGAGACTATGCCACTTTCAGCCGCAGAGAAGGCCCCAGGTACAACAGTGATTGACGCTGTCCCACAGGTGGAACCCTCGACATCGAGGGATATCGTGTAGGATCCGGCCATTGCAAAATCACTTGTGTCTAGGGTTGAAGCGGTGTACTGACCGTCTGCGGCGTGGGTCAGAGTGTATGGCCCTGTGTTCACGTATCCACTAGGTCCATCTGTGATGGAGACGGTAACAGGGTCAGCGTCAACGACCGAGTTGCCATACTCGTCCCTTACCGCCGCAAGCAGCGTCAATAGAGTACCAGCAGTATGTGCCACACTCTCCATGAACGTGTACGTGGTTGTTCCATCTGAGTATGGTACACCCGGCAACACATCAAACTCAAGTGCTGAGAGTGGTAGCTCCACTCCAGCAACCTCAAGGCACACCCCATAAGTACCAGTCACTGTGAAATCTGTAGCAGCAGCAGTCAGCTTGTATGCATCTGTTACGTAGGTAAGGGTAAGAGTAGTGCCAGTATACCCAACCGGACTGGACGTGACCTTGACAATCACAGTGTCGGTGGAGATGTCATTCACGTAGGTGTCCCTTACATACGCTGTAAACACAACCAGATCACCAGCTGTGATATCTGGCAAGGCATCTAAGTAGGAGTAGGCGGATGTACCGTCTGCCACCGCGGTGCCAGATACCACAGTTAGTGTCTCCGCTGTGTTTGTCAGTAGGACCCCTGCCGCCATGAGGGTAAGCGTGTAGTCGCCTGCCAGAGTGAAGTAGTCACCTAGTGTGACAGAGTCAGTGACGGTGTTGTAGTGTCCAGCAGTAGTGTGAGTCAGGGCAATGGAGGCGGGACCTGAATACCCTGCCACCCCAGTAGTGACCTCAATCGACATGACACCAGTGATGACTGGATTGTTGAACTGGTCGGCAATGTCAGCAGTCAGTGACAAGTCAGAGGATGGAAGATGCGGGGTTGTGCTCAATATGGAGATGGAAGAGTTGGCCCCATCATGAGCGAGACCGTGAGTGATTACTAGAGACTGCGCACTGGCTGCCACCACAGTTGTGTCAACCTTCAGGGCAACAAGGTACTCGCCTACCAGTGTAGCTGGGGTGTCTAACACATACTTGGATACATCGGCATTGTATGCTAGAGGTACAGAGCCTATCCAAGTCAGGGGGTCCTCTGTCCAGACATCGAAGTTCACAGAGTAGCCACTGGAGATGGGATTGCCACATGCATCTGCTATGGTAGCAGACACCGAGAGACTATCGTCTGCGGTGCTGGGTGACACTATTGGGAACATTATGCTGTTAGCAGCAGAGAATGCCCCGACACCCACCGTCACAGATGAAGTGGCAAGGGCACTGCTGCCGACACTGAGTGATATCGTGTAGGATCCCACCAACCCGAAGTCACCAACGTCCACGGTAGTGTAGGAATAATGCCCATCTGATGTATGTGTCAGGGTGTAAGGACCAGTGTCGATGTACCCACTGGGTCCACCGGTGATGGAGACACTAACAGTGTTGGAGTCGAGGATAGGGTTCTCAAACTGATCACGGACATACGCAGTGAGAGTGAGCATTGTGCATGCAGTGTAGGTTATGTCGGCCATGTATGTGTACACTGAGCTGCCAATATCTGCATATGCCTCTCCTGCTACTACAGTCAGAGTGTACTCAGTGAGAGCCAACGTGCTACCATCCACATACAGTGACATCGTGTAGTCACCAGCAACTGTGAAGGTGGAGGCAGTGAACGTTGCTGTGTACTCTGTCCCATCAGAGGTCATCACTGTTGATGTTGGTACACTAGCACCAGTAGGTGAATCACTGATCAATAGTGATACACTAGCCGTGGATATCAGGTTGGTGAACTTGTCAGATACTAGTGCTGTGACAGAAGTGGCAGTACCAGCAGTGACACTAGCCTGGTCCTCTATGTGTGTGTAGGTATCAGTGCCGTCAGCATATGGGTCAGAGGGTATGACTGTGAATGTGGTGCTGCTACTCATCAAGTCACCCTCGGGAGACACAATGTGGATCTCATAACTCCGAGCAAGAGTGAACTGCCTGCCGAGGCTTCCAGAGTTGTTAAGTGGGACATATATATTGCCAGCGGATGGTGTAAGACTAATTGTTGAGGAGCCAGTGTCACTGTCAGGTGCAGGTGTGACAAGGATGCTGAAGTCTCCGGTTGTCACAGGGTGTGAGTACATGTCACCAATAGTGACTTCAAAGGTGAGAAGTGTCTCGGCCATATGGTCAGTGAGTCCGTTGTCGACAATGTAGCACTCTGACACATCATCGACTGCCAGGTCCGAACCGATGTATGCACCAGAGAATACTGAGTTGTCTTGTACTCCGTTGATAGACATAATACACATGTAGGCATTGACATCGTCAAACACCACATCTGCATCTGGAAGCCATGCATTCTCGGTTATGTCCCAGTGGAAGGCGTGAGTTGAGTGGAAGGACAGTTCCGGTATCGTGTTGTATGCAATTACAGCCACAACCACACCAGTACTGATGGTGTTGCCAGCGGCGTCCGCGATGTCCACAGAGATGTCGACTGGAACGCTAGGTGGAAGGGTTAGTGTCTTAGCAGTATTGACAGAGCAGTTCTCTGCTGCGTATGCACCAGCCTGTACAGTGTATGTGGCGGTGTCAATTAGTACTCCATCGATAGTCATTGCCATTGAGTACTCTCCGGCGATGGTGAACTCAGCTGGATCCGTGTAGTTCTGCCAAAAGGACGAGGCAGCTGTCATCGTGTAGGGACCAGTTATTGTGTACCCTTCAGGACAAGACGTCATGGTGACAACCACGTCTACTCCACTGGCCACAGTGTTCCGGTATGCATCTCTAACAAATGCGACCATCCTACGCGAACCACCAGACACGATGGGTAGGTCGTAAAGCCACGTGTAGAGATTGCTGCCGGACTCATAGTACACGGCACCTGCTTCCAGAGTGACAGAAGCTGTGACAGTGTCGTCTTCCACACCATCAAGAACCAGCATTAGAGTGAGATCTCCTGCACAGGTGATACTGATGTCTGTGCTAGCTCCAATGGACAAGGATGATGTAGCTACCAGGGAGCTGTAGATGTTGTACACGTTGACACCAATGGTGTGTCCAGTGATTATCTCGTTGCCAAGGGTGTTGAATAGAGTAGGTGTGACTGTAACAGTGTCCTCTACAGTGACTGCCCCACCACTTATAGACAGAGTGGCAGAGGTCACTCTCAGATCAAATACTACACTCAGGTTCACCTTGGTATCAGGGAAGAGAGCATCGCCATCTACCATAAGATACAACTCGTAGGACTGTACAAGTGTGTACAATGCCCCAATATCATCAGCAGTCTGAACAGTCTCATAGTCACCGTCAGAGCTGTGAGACATAGTGAAGGTCCCAAGACCATCAACCGCATCTGGTGCAGGATATGTCTTGATTTCTACACTCCCGGTAGTAACTGGGTTCCCATACTGGTCCTCTACGTGTGCAGTAAGGGTCAGAGATGTCGCCTGCACATGACTGTCTAGTCCCGTGGTCACTATGTAGGTAGAGCCTGGGGTACCCACTGCCCCACCATGGCCTATAGTGATAATCTCAGATACTGAGGAGTAGTGAGAGCTGTCGATGTCCAGCATCAGCATATACTCCTCAGCTGCAGTGATGTACATAGGAGCATCAGGCGTGTAGGTCTGGCTATCGCTGTCGTAGCTACAGGGATGTGAGGATAGCTGACTCGGACCAGGCTCAAAGACCGATACTCCGACAGTTACACCAGAGGGAATAGTGTTACCAAAGGTGTCTGATAGTGTGACACTCAAAGTAATTGGGTTGTCAGGATTGAGGGTGTCAGTACTGACGTTGATGGAACTGGTGTCAGAGTCCCATTCCCCTGGAATCACAGTGACAGTAGCAGTATCCATGACCGATCCATCTACAGAGAGTGACACCGTGTAGGAACCCGCAAGAGTGAAGTCGGCTGAGGGCACAGTGTAGGTCCACTCGTCAGCAGCAGCACTCAGCGTGTAGGGACCGGTTGCCGTGTATCCAGCTGGGTGTGACGTGATGGAGACGGATACTACACCAGTCTGGATAGGGTTGCTATACGCATCGGCGACAGTGGCCGTAAAGGTCAGTGCCTCTCCGGCAGTGTGGGAATGGTCAATGATGTGTGTGTAGCTTGTGCTTCCTGCGTTGGCGTATACTACTCCCGTGCCTACAGTGATTACGTGTCCAGTGGCAACCGAGTACCCTCCATCAATGTTGATCATTAGCAAGTAGGCATCAGCGGTGGTGTATACGATGTCACTCTCAGGGAGGTATGTCCCAGAGCCACTGTCGTATGTGAATGGATGTAGACCCATGTGGATAGTGCCTGATACAAACACATCCACACCGACAGCTACACCAGAGGAGATGGTGTTACCATAGGCATCGGCTAGTAAGACAGATACACTGATAGGATTGTCTGGACTGAGGGTGCCAGAATCAGTCACGATGCTGGATTGAGTAGTGTCCCAGGTACCAGCACCCACAGTCAGAGTAGCAGTATCCATCATTGTTCCATCCACACTGATGGACAGAGTGTATGAACCGGCTAGCGTGAAGTCCGTAGAAAGAGTGGTGACTGACCACTCATCGGCAGCGGCGGTTAGCGTGTAGGGACCAGTGGGCGTGTAGCCGGTAGGGTAACTGGTGACCGAGACAGTTACCAGACCAGTCTGGATAGGGTTGCTATACGCATCGGTGACAGTAGCAGTGAGAGAGAGGCCCTCTCCAGCAGTGTGTGAATGGCCATTGATGTGGGTGTATGAGGTACTGCCACTGTCAGCATATGCAGCACCAGTACCCACTACTATAGCCTTGGCCGTAACCGCGTAGTAGCCACCATCGATGTTGATCATCAGGAGGTATGAACCAGATACAGTCAGAAGAACATCAGCATCAGGAAGGTAGGTGCCAGAGCCTACGTCATAGGTACAGGCATGGAAGCCAAGAAGGCTACCAGACGCAAATACATCCACACCCACAGTGACACCAGATGATACAGTGTTACCGTAGAGGTCAGCTAGTATGACAGACACACTGACCGGGTTGTCGGGACTAAGTGTGCCAGAGTCTGTCACGATACTGGACTGGGTACTGTCCCATACACCTGCACTAACGGTGACAGTAGCTGTATCCATGACTGATCCGTCCACAGAGAGTGACACTGTGTAGGTGCCTGCCAGAGTGAAGTCGGTAGAAGGAGTAGTATAGGACCACTTGTTAGACCCTATCACCAGTGTGTATGGACCAGTGCTTGTATACCCAGCTGGGAAAGAGGTGATTGAGACAGTCCCCACCCCACTCTGGATACGATTAGTGTACTGGTCTCTAACCCAGGCAGTAAGTGTTAGGGCCTCCCCTGCTGTATGAGCCATGTCACTGATGTAGGTGAACGAGGTGCTCCCTCCATCAGCGTATGCTGCTCCGGTCCCAACTACAACAGACGTATCTGTCTCGTAGTAGAAGGTGCCGTCGACATTGATCTCCAGGGAGTAGGTACCAGTGTTAGTCAGCATAACATCACCATTGGGAATGTATGTACCGGATTCACTGTCATATGTGCATGGGTATAATGCCCAGTAACTCCCAGATGGTCCCCAAGAGTCAATCCCCACACTAACACCAGAGGAGACCGGGTTGCCATTGGCGTCTGCTAGTAGGATGTGTACATCGAGGGGATTGTCTGGATTGTGGGTGCCGCCATCAGTGACGATGCTGGACTGACTAGCGTCCCAGGTACCATACACTACTAGGTCCTTCTCAGACCCCACTAGTGCCACACCCTCTGACTCTAGAGATATCGTGTAGGTACCAGGTACCTGAAGCCCTGTCCCATCAAGTGTTACACTGTACACACTACCAGAGACGGTCATGGCACTGGACGCAGGGACAGTAGAACCAGAAGGGGATGAGGACACGACAAGAGTGGCACTCACTAGGTTGAGAGACGCACCACTAGAGTCTAGGAGATCGGCCGTGACAGTGACACTAGACCCTGCACTGAGAGAACTGAGGGTGTTGATGTGGGAGTAGGTGTCAGTGCCGTCGCAGTAGGCAGTGTTGGATACTGTCACAGTGTTGACAGGCGACGTGAGTATACTCCCGTCAAGCTGGACCTTTATCGTGTAGGTACCGGCGGTAGTCACTGTCACAGTGCCCGAGGGTACCCAATGGGTACTACCAGAGTCGTAGTAGCAGGCGTACGTAGAGAACAGTGTGTCAGTAGTGCTAACGGTACCAAGTGTAATCTTGGGGGCTACCGTCGGCATGTCACTCTCGGCAGCCATAGTATCCATAGACAATGGGTCGAGACCGCCTCCGTCGAGTACCACTGTACTGGTGGTGGAATACACAAGAACATTCAGCGTGTGGTCAACATCAATCACGTCTCCGTCCTCTTCGAACATTGCCACAGAGACGGTCAGGGCACCTGGCGGTTAGATAGAGGGTGTATACTGTCAGGGTAAACACGTCATCTATTGACTGATGAGACTACACCTAGTATTCATGCAGTGTATATGCCGACATAAACATATATATACACACATACATATATATATTTATTTATACAAGACGCATACTTACCTGATAAGACAACACCAGTGTCAATTTTGTCTTATGAATAAAGTATTGTCAAAACGTACAATGATTATATTAGCATCTAATATACCTGATGAGACAACACCAGTGTCAGTGTAGAGGAACACACTGTCTACTGTGTTCTTGACCTGCATGTACGGGGTATCTGACGATGTCTCAACCCCCTTCAGGTTGAGGATATCATCCTTGTCAGCAGTAGCATACGGGTCTACAGTGACGGTCTCCACCAAAGGACTGTCGAGAGATACCCTCTCACTACTCACTGTTGAGTGGAGACACCCATCCCCATTGCACTCAGCATAGAGAGAAAGGGGGTCATACGCATCCATAGGGAGATCAGAGGTAGCGTGGCCGTCATTGGTAAGCTGTGTCGCGGCCACGGCAACACAGAACAGGCATATTAATGGTAGAAACAGGTGCAGCACTCTCATGGGATATCACTGGTAGCCGGAGCCCTGCACAGCCGGGTAGAGAGTCTCTCAGGTGTAAAGGAGAGTTGGGGGTGGTGGTATGGGTATTATTCGATGGTAAGTGACACAATATCCCCACGGGTATGTCACTATAGTTTGTAGAGAGGCATGCAAATACATACTCTTCAGTTGTGTTGATTGTATGGACCCTTTCACTGTAGAGACCTTCGATGGTGAATGAGGGTTTCTCTTGTAGTTGTGGTCCCATATTACAGTACTTCCTTGGGAACTTCCCCTGGAAATTTACGTAGGTTTATATATATATAGCAGCTCTTCCTTTCTTTCGTAGTATCATACTAATAGTATGTGAAATAGTGCCTCCTCCCACTATATAATGGAAAATCATACTAGGATACTGCATCACAATAGAGTATTGTCTTTCTATCATGTATTGCTAGAATTTCAGGAAAGACAGGGCCCAAAGTCCATATGTGTCTGATCCCAAATAGTCGTACGAAGCTCTTGCTAGATCATTTGAATCCTAAGAATCAAAGACATACTCCCTCGCTCTCTCTTGGACTCTGCCTCCCATTGTCTAGTAGTCCCAAGTCATCGCAAATACTCTGGGGTAAGATGTGTATAATATACAAAGTATATCCATTCAATGTGAGCTAAGAATGTGAGTACCACTTCAACATAGACAATGTATAGTTATGTACCGTACCTCCTGTGGTGTAGGCACTGTGAGACATGTACCGTGGCATAGTCACCTGAGGGTGAGGGCATACCTATTAGTATCTATCTATTTATGTATATACATCAATATCTACATACATGCATATATAGTGTATACATGGGTAGATTACTAAGTCTGACACATATGCTGTACCCTAGTCACCTGGGGGTAAGAGAATGCGTATCTCTTGTAGATATACATCTATATCTCACAGCATACATACTAAATTCTATGTAGAATACCCACCCCACAGCATCTCCCTGTCCTCGTCTGACTCTCAGAGAGTCAGGGATGAACACACACATATATATATAAGTCTATATACGATGTATATATGCCATACCCCACAGCATCTCCCTGTCCTCGTCTGACTCTAGGTTACTGAGGGTCTATATAAATGGTTTATATAAGTTGAATCTCGTTAGATTCTTGATATGTAGATGTCGTACCCCACAGCATCTCCCTGTCCTCGTCTGACTCTATGCCCACAACAGTGCTGGTCATGGGCTCGCCACACTCTTGGGTCAGAAAACATATGTGGGTATATATATATAGTATATATACGTCTGACTGGGCTCTCTTCACTCTAGGGTCAGTATGACTATATATATATATATATACGAGTATACAGTAGTGTGTTGCCTGTGTACTGTTATATATGGAATATGTACATAACAGTATTGGTCATAGGCTCTCCACACTCTGAAGTCAGATATAGTATGTATGTATATATGGGGGGTGTATATGGGTGTATGGGTATGGGTATGGTTATATACATATCCGGATATACATATCATGATATACATTAGGTGTATATATGTAACGGTGCTGACCATGGGCTTGCCACACTCTGGGGTTAAAGAGGACATACATACAAGTATATGTATGTGTATGAAACACACATCTAAATTAATGTATATATATATATACATTACTATATAGTGTGTCTACTACATGATAACTCTCCACTGTATATACATGAATACATTATCTCTATCTGGATACTTTGGGCATGACACAATCCCATTGAAAATACACTGTGTATACACACTGTGTATGTATATAATACATATATGTAGTATGTACATGTATGTCACTCCCTGGGCACTTTGGGTGTGACACAGTCTCCTTGCCGAGCCTATATATATTGTAAATATACTAGAGTCGTAAGTATTAAGCAGTAAATGTTGTGTATAATCAATGTCTACCTGGGCACTTTGGGTATGACACACGCTCATTGAAAACACACTGTGTATATACACTGTGTATATATATAATATGTATATGTAGTATGTACTTATATGTCACTACCTGGGCACTTTGGGTATGACAGTCTCATTAAATATATATTGAATGGACTGTATATATATATACTGTTTATATATATTGAGTATATATGTCACTACCTGGGCATTTTGGGTATGACACAGTCTCCTTGCCGTTGAACCAACCACCTGGGGAGAGTTATACTAGATCCAAATATATAGTATTGTATAGTGAACCAACCACCAAAGTTGAGAGAAAAGAATACTGAAACTGCTATACTGATACCACTTATGGTAAGGATAAAGGAGAATTACAATGAGCATGATAAGACATACAGAGTGTACGGATATCATGAAGTAGTATGAGAGACGGGGGGGGGAGAGAGAGAGAGAGAGAGAGAGAGAGACATACCCACTGTGACTGGACTCTTCACTCGGCACGCCTCATTGTCACAGTACTCATGCTGACATTAGACCCATGTCTACCGTATCTACATATATAGTGACGCATGCACTTCTCATGTCAGCATGAGTATTGTATGCATCAGTATATAAATGAATCAAATGATTTGAATAATTACGGTGATGATATATTTATCATATCTCTAATCAGACTTCCAAATAATACAAATACATAGAATGATGTGGGATATATACATAGGATATCTTCACCACAGTGTCTTCTGTCTCCTCATCCAGTCCCTTCAAGACAGAGCGGAGCTCGGCAGCTGGTATTAGACGCAAGGATACGAAGAATATATTATTACTATAGTTACAAATCAACGAGTATCTACCTCATTTCTAATATGTGTGTCATCTAATATATATACTATTCTTCTATATATCTTCTATATATCTTCTATATATCTTCTTCTATATATACTATTATGTTCATTAAGCTTACTATGCATTTGAGTATACTGACAACCGGTTATGACATAACTTATGTTTTAGATCAGATGACAGTATTTTACGGTACCTACCTTTTGGGAAGTCTCTAGAGCGCCTGACAATCCTGGAAGTTAGATCTAGTACCCTACTGTTGCAATGTATTATTCTTGTAAACTGAGTCGATTATCCTATCACCATGATATGTGTAATACACTGACACTAACACAAATATGATACTCACCCCTTGACCTGGCTCTCCTGGAACACCTTGTCATCCTCTCTGTCCTCATAGAGAGACAAGACGTCATCCCTGAGTGTAAGCAAAATGATATGCACTATTCAGAATGTAGAGAGTAGAAACAAAATACGTGGTGATCTCATAGCACGAGTAATCAGAGTACATATACAAGTCCATACGTACCTGTCTCTGGCGTTCTCTATGTCCTCTGCTGGTACATATCTGACTAGCTCGGCCTCTGATGGAGTGAGTATCACTAAATCAACCAAATTCAGATATATCTTACAGATACAATGCTATATCTCCATCTTTACCTGAGAACTCCTCGTAGTGAACACAGTCAATGTGAATATATATGTATATGTATGTGTATACCAAAGTATATAGATCAATAGCGTACTGAACACATACGTATATATACCTGAGAACTCCTCGTAGTGCCCACAGTTATACTTGTTGAATAATATATATATATATATATGTGTGTGTGTGTGTATGTATGTATATGTGTATGTATATGAATGTAAATCTAAGTATGTATATAACTGACACATGTATATACATCAATAGTCCTGAGCACACATGTATCATTACCTGAGAACTCCTCATAGTGCCCACAGTCATCCTCCTCCTTGCAGACATAGAGCTGGATGAGGCCTGGGATAAGTATGATCCACATGCCATACATATAATAAACATACCCGTCATTTCGTAAATAGAGAAGAGAATGACAGTGAGTGAATATACACATAGAGCTGGATGAGGTCTGGGGTTGACTGCATATAGACCCAGACACAGACACATGTGATATATATAGAGTATTCCTGAATACTAGTCTAAATATACCTTCGTCCCCTAGTCCCAGTGTCTCCTGTACGTCTGATGGCATCTGGGCCAGATTGAGCTGGACAACAAGGGTCATAGGACTGGTGTTAGAGAGGGAGAGAGAGAGAGAGAGAGAGAGAGAGAAGATTGAGCTGGACAACAAGGGTCATGGGACTGGTGTTAGATGATACATAAATACACACAAAATAGATCACACACATAACATATATATATAGAGAGAGAGAGAAAGAGAGAGAGAGAGGAAAGTAGGTTGAGCTGGACAACAAGGGTCATGTAGCTAGTGAAAGAGTATGAATTCATATGAGAGACAGAGGGGTATGAATACATATAGGGAGAGAAGTAGAGGTATTGGGTTATGGGGACAGGATACTAATAGAGTAAATATAGATAGTATATATATATAGTATATATATAGATATGTGGGCAACAATGGTCATGGGCTGTATTGAGAAGGGATAGAGACAGATTTAGAATATAAGGGGAGGGGGGGGGGGGTGAACTCTAAATATATATACATGGAGTAGACAGTATGACATAGTATATAGTGACACGTCCACACACCCTGAGCAGTTCCCGCATCTTGGCAAGTCCTCATCGATATACACTATACATATAGCATAGTATATGTATACATACAGTATACGTATATATATGCATGTCAATACGCACCCTGAGCAGTTCCCGCATCTTGGCAAGTCCTCATCCTCAGACAGAAAGCCAATCCCACCAATCTGGGATGAGGGTATATATATATATATATATATATATATAGGATACCGTTACTCTAACTGTGTATAACAGAATAGAGATGACTAACCACGCAGTCTATACCTTGGTGTCCAACACTCCACAGTCCTCGTCCATCTCATATATCAATATATACATACACATTAATATATATATATATATATAAATTACAGTATATACACTAGTACCTTGGTGTCCAACACTCCGCAGTCCTCGCCCATCTCTGGCAGTGAGTAAATGGATGTAAACAGAGTAATACATACGGCGAGAGAGAGAGAGAGAGACAGAAAGGAGAGAGGGGTACCCACAGAGAGAGAAGGAGAGTCAGGGGATGAAAAGAAATATAGTATATGTGACCAGGATGCTAGGGTTATATATAGAGAGGATACGGGGTTAGACACACCTCCAAGTGATAGGTCATATGCTACCCTTGCATGCTGTCCCAGTACATATATACTATATATACTATATATACTATATATACTATATATATACCCTTTACATATACCCTATACATATACTATATATATATACTATACATATACCTCCCAGGGTCATGTCATATGCTACCCTTGCATGCTGCCCCAGGACATCGAGGAGAGGGGTGGGTATGGTGACGGGCTGCTCTGTTACTAGATATGAGAGGGAGTGGTATATGTTTATATATATATATATATACAGAGAGAGAGATGGTGGGTAGGGTGATGGACTGCTCAATGACTAGGGGTCAATTAGGAACAAGGGGGGGCAGAGTGAGAGAGAGAGATGGGTAGTGATGTACCTCTCAATGAATGGGGCATGAGAGGGAGGGGTATATATTGAGAGATAGTGAGAGGGATACCAAAGTATGGACTAGGTATGAGACTGAGGTGAGAATGCACAATATAGGGGGGGGGAGAAAGAGGGATAGCGTGATAGTGACGGAGAGGGGGGGGGGGGGTTGACAAGGATACTTTGGACAGTATATAGGCATGAGTGAGGGTCAGATACTAAACCCTGGACTGGACATGCACTGAGACATATAATCACCCACAACCGGTAGTAGTCTGTTCTCAGCATACACGTATTACCTGGTAGCGGATTGCACATATTCAGTCCCTGAATATACACTCCTTTATAGAGCGTTGTTTCAATGATGTACTATTCACACTGATTCACACATTGTTCTCCGAAACTCCCAAGACGTCTTCAGACATATCCGGTTGACCTATGTATATTCAGAGAATAACTACATACATGTAAGGAGGGAAAGAGAGAGAGTAATGCTGCCATCTTGCACAATAACGACACCACACCAAGTAGTCTATTGGTCTCTTTAGTAGTGAAGTAGTAAATACATATTGAATGCCTGTCAGTACACTGAGTGTATTGGACAATCATTCTCTCTCTTGCAATAATGAAAGAGTCTCACTCACAGTGAGCATCCCTCTCTCTCTCTCTTTACTTTTGGATACATTACTCCCTGAGCTCTGCCTTGAGCTCTCTGTTGATCTGAGGTTAATAATACTTACAATATACAAGAAGTGATCTGGCAATAGAATGGTATACAGTATATGAATCTATGTATATAGTATATAGATAGAGTAGATATATACATATATCAAACCTTTGAGTACTGGTAGCCAATGGCACTCTTACGTTCCAGCATATACCACTATAATCAAGTGATATGTATCTTCATATATATATATACATATATGTCTGAATATAGTCTGAATACATATATATATATCCCATACCTTTGAGTAGTGGAAGTACTGGTACCCAATGGCAACGTCCAGGCCTGGGGTGAGAGATATCCAGAGAGAAAGACAGACAGATAAGTACAGTGAGCAAATGTGGCTGTATGCTGCAACTATATGTGATGCCGTATACATACTGTATACTAACCTAGCACACCGGCACTGCCTACGATCCATGGTATCTGGGGCCATATGAGATCCCATGTGGTGGCAGTCAGGGCAATGGAGAGAGCATAGGTGGTGTTACCACAGACTAAGAATGAGTGTGGAGAGAGAGAGAGAGAGAGACAGGGGTGGCGGTCAATGTGATGGAGAGGGCATAGGTGGTGTTGCCACAGATTGAGGTGAGAGACAGAGTGGTAAGGGGGACGGGAACGAGTCCAAGAGAGGGGGGGGGGGGGTCAGAGCGATAGATGTTTATAGAGGATATATGTACACATGCACCCACTTGCAATGCTGAACATGCTGATGAATATATATATATATATATATATGGATATGTATATGTATATATGGATATATGGATATACATATACATCCACTCACTTGCAATGATGAACATGCTGATGATATATATATATATGTGTGTGTGTATATATATATATTCTAATGTATATATGATGAAACACAACACAACTAATACATATATATATATATACATATACTAACACATACTGATACGTATATGATATAACACCCACTTGCAATGATGAACATGCTGATGCTCAGGGTCTCGGGGGACTTCTCCCTGGAGAGTGAGGGGTGGAATATAGAAACACATATATACGTATTTCTCATATAGGGGAAGAGTAATAGGGGAGATAGAGAGATATGTAAGCTCAGGCTTTTAGGGGACTTCTCTCTGACAGTAAGATAGGCTATCCACTTGATATAGAGAATACTATAGGACACGGAAACTCAAGAGGCTAGGGAGAGAGAAACTATATTGTTTCCATTACCTGACATTCTTAAGAATCTGGTTGATCCTGCTGGCGACATAGTTGACACCAGAGACCCAGCCTGAGGGGTAAGTAGCGCAATGTAAGTAGGTGAGTACTCAGTTACGTCAGGTAAGACACACAAGAGTGTCTCTCATACACACAGTAAATCTATATTTATACAATAGTATGCAGGATATTTACTCACCCAACATCCATCCCACCCAGAACTGCCACGTCAGGGGAGTCTCATCGTCAGATAGGGTGACAGAAGGGACGCTGCTAGCCTGGGTTATAGAGGGTATATACACAAACGCATAGGAGGGTATATATTCATATACGTTGTATTGTGTATATCTCATCGTCAGTCAGGGTGACGGAGGGGATGGAAGAGGCCTCTGATTAGTAAAGTGAGTAAGATTTACATATATAGTAGAATTCTTGTATGTCTCGTCTGTCAGGGTGACAGAGGGGATGCTGCTGGCCACGGGTAAATACCATTAGAAACTATCCTAATACTAATCATAAACAGTAAACAAATATATACTGCATATATATTAATGTACCGTAGTCCCCAGTGCCAGTGCGAGTGTGAGCAGCATGGCCAGAAGGTGGATATACTACAAGTATATATATATGTATATAGTATATGCATGTATTGCATATACCCTTGTCCCTAGTGCCAGTGCCAGTGTGAGTAGCATGGCCAGGGGGTGGATGGCCAGGGAGGTGTCCTGGGTGGTATCTGCCCTGGGTGTTAGAGTATGATATTCTATATATCCTATATATACTAATATATATACACAACTATAGCTTCGAATATTAAGAATCTATGGGGGTGGGTGGCGAGGGAGGTGTCCTGTGGGGTCTCGGCTCTGGAGATAAGAGATAGACTAACACTCAATATATACTATGCACTACATTTATATACATATTATAACAAACACTGAATACATGTATATATAAAATTATATATATATATATTATATATATGGATGGCCAGGGAGGTGTCCTGGGTTATATCAGCCCTGCAGGTAGAGATATAGTAGTATATATACATATATAGATATTATCGTGTATTCGTACAGTAGGTTGGTCCCCTCCAGGACAGTGCCCTGCTTGTCCTTGGGAGAGTACAGGCGGAACTGGAGGGTGAGAATGGGGAGAAAGAGGTGTCTGGACGAAGAACCAATACGGATACATGCATGAATATGGATAGAGAGAGAGAGAGAGAGAGGTATGGTACCTGGACGAAGAGCAGCACGTCTGCCAGACAGTAGTAGAGGGCACTGAAACTGGGGTGAGAGACTCCAGAGAGCACTGTATAGTAGTTGTTATTGAATACTATTATACAGTATAGAATAATGCACTGACACTAGGGGTGAGGGAATCAAGTGAAGGAGTAATCAACGAAACAGAGAGTGCTGTCTATAGAAAATATATAAATAACACATACTTTAAAATGGAAATGATAATGGGTGCATGGAGGAGAACTACAACCAGCGAGCGAAGACTTACAGGAGAGGAGAAAGAGGAGAAAGGGGAAAGAGAGAGAGAGAGAGGACTTACATTTGTGTTGGTAGGGCACCGATGATCACAGCTCCTGGGGTAAGATAGACTATAACGGACGTAGAGAAGGAAACAGAACAAATAGAGAGCAGAGGGTGTGAGAGTGAGAAGCTCATTCATATACATCACAGTGGTACCTAGCAAGTTGGTGAGGTCACCAATGATCCAGTTGATGAGGAAGGCATATAA
>BDIP01000425.1:0-19418 GCA_003568945.1 Kipferlia bialata
CAGAGACATATATAAGACCTATGGTACGGTCTATAGGGGATAAGCTCCTCCCATTCGGGAGCTATGAAATCTGATAAACCCCTAATCAAACACGTAATCCCATAAAAATGTTCAATTTGCATTTATATATGTAAGGACATATACTAGTTTGTATACCTGAATCCCTCTAACACTCCTGTCATGGCCTATAAGGGGGGCAACGCTAGGATAAGAGAAAAGAGAGAGAGAGAGAGAGAGAGAGAGTCCCATTTCACTGATAAAGGGTCAACGCTTCAGGTAATTCAAAGTATATATGATATTATCATAAAATATGATAATTCAATGTATTTGTATAGTGTGTGGATATTTGTATATAATCTCATATCAGTGTTCTCAATGATAATATCAAAGTATCTATATATATTCACATAGTGTACGTTGCGTCTCTGTCAAAAGCTACAGTCAGATATATTCAGTGTACTAACTCTAGGTACTACTAACATACATACTGCAAAGTAGGTCATAGCGTACCCTGCGTCTCTGTCTCCATACCGTAAGGCAGGGATTTCTCCGTCGTCAAACGTGTGGGTGGGGTCCTATACATAAGTCAAAGGAATGTCATTATGAAAGTAGAATAATATGGAGGTATAGCAATAATATGTAGAATCAGAAGTCATTATGCAGTCATACATATTATCTATACACTCTATACCTGTAGTATCACAGTGCCAATGGACCTGAGAGCGTCTATATGTATTTGTTAATCCCTATATATGATATATATATGTCATGTATGTATACACTGCCCATACACTAACTATATACTGTGTACCTGCAGTATCACTGTGCCAATGGTCCTGATGGCGTCTCCTATGGGACTGGGTTGGCCAAAGGCATGGATGCTCAGTCCATCCTGGTGTCAATATACTTGATAAATATATATATATTGAGAGAGAGAGAGAGAAAGAGTATGGGACTGGGTTGGCCAAAGGCATGGATACTAGGTCCGTCCTGGAGTAAGTATACATGGTATACACATATAGACTTATGTATAGAGAGAGAGAGAGAGAGACAGAGTATGGGACTAGGCTGGCCGAAGGCATGGATACTCGGTCCATCCTGGTGTCAATATACATGGTATATATATATATATAGAGAGAGAGAGAAAGAGTATGGGACTGGGTTGGCCAAAGGCATGGATACTTGTCCCATTCTAGAGTTAGCATACAAAGTATACAAATATATATATAGAGAGAGAGAGAGAGACAGAGTATGGGACTAGGCTGGCCAAAGGCATGGATGTTTCTCCCATTCTAGAGTTAGCATACAAAGTATACATATATATACAAAGAGAGAGAGAGAGAGACAGAGTATGGGACTAGGTTGGCCAAAGGCATGGATACTTGTCCCATCCTGATGTATGTATACATAGTATACATATACATAGAGAGAGAGAGAGAGAGAGTAAGGGACTGGGCTGGCCAAAGGCATGGATGCTTGTCCCATTCTAGAGTTAGCATACAAAGTATACAAATATATATATATAGAGAGAGAGAGATGGAGAGAGAGAGTATGGGACTGGGCTGGCCAAATGCATGGATGATTGTCCCGTACTGGTGTCAATATACATGGTATATATATATATATATAGAGAGAGAGAGAGAGAGTATGGGACTAGGTTGGTGAAATACATGGATGCTTGTCCCATTCTAGAGTTAGTATACTTGGTAAGTACTTGGTAAATGTATATATATATATATATATGATGACAGATAGAGAGAGAGAGAGAGACATGAATGCTTGTTCCATTCTGGAGAGAGTATAGTACAAATATATATTGAGAGATAGAGGGGGAGAGAGTGAGAGAGTATGGGGCTGGACGTACTCGGTCCATCCTGCCACTCTGACCCTGTATCTGTGTCAATTACCTACACATATATCGAATATATATGTATATCTATATACGAATACTAAGACGGAGAGACAGAGATAGGGAGAGAGATTTATACCTGCTGCCCCACATCCACTGCCACTATGAGTCTGGGTGAGATGCGCTCCAAGGCCAGTCTCTTCTGAAGGTGAGGATTAGGGGGGGGGAGAGAGAGAGAGAGAAAGGGGGGGAGAGAGTTCTGACTGTGAGTACAGATCGCACTGCGCTGTGGTACTCCCCATGTCTATATAAACACTCATGTATTAATATGCAAAGCAAAATGTGTGTACCTTCTCCTCCCTCTCCGTCACTCTGTTCCCACGTATTTACACTTAGTACATATTTCTATATTGAATAATCATATTGAGAATAGATATAACGAACTTGTACATACTAGTATGCATTACCTTCTCCTCCCTCTCTGCCACTCTGTCTCTGGGATGTATATATCAGTATGTATACAATACATACGTACTGCATTATAGATGGAGTATATATATATACTACCTTCTCCTCCCTCTCTGCCACTCTGTCCCTGGGGTGTCTGCCCTCCCTGCCACCAGCCAGGACCATGAAGGGGTATGCTACTGCAAGACCTTTGAATGAGAGGTTATATAATATACAGTATATAAATATATATATGTATAAATGTATCTGCCCCCCCTGCCACCAGCAAGGACCATGAAGGGGTAGGCTACTACCAGACCTAAGGGTTAGAGGAACATATATGATACATATATATATATGTGTGTGTGTGTGTATATTTATATACATGTGTCTGCCCTCCCTGCCACCAGCAAGGACCATGAAGGGGTAGGCTACTACTAAGCCTGAAGGTTAAAATAGTCTGTAATATACATGCATGCACAAATATATATATATGTATGTATCTGCCCTCCCTGCCACCAGCAAGGACCATGAAGGGGAATGCTACTGCTAGACCTTATGGTAAGAAGCATATTATATACATACATGCACACATATATATATTAGTGTATCTGCCCTCCCTGCCACCAGCAAGGACCATGAAGGGGTAGGCCACTGCTAGACCTAAGAGTCAGTAATATTGGTATATACACATACTTATTCAAATATATATCTATATGTATATATATTGTATGTATCTGCCCTCCCTGCCACCGCAAGGACCATGACGGGAAGCATGCCATACCCAAGTAAAGAGTAAGGTACGGTTGTATAGAGATGAGAAGGAAAGAGAGACAAACATGATGGGGTAGCATAGAGAGAGATACATATACTAGCAAGGACCATGAAGGGGTAGGCTACTACAAGGCCTAAGAGTAAGATAATATATGAGATACATGTACATACACATGTATGTGTATATATATAGACTACTAGACCACCTACGAGTAACTATTATGTTACTCTAAATAGATGGGAGTGAGTGTGTGTGAGAGAGAGAGAGACAAACACAAATGATATGGGCTTACTGCTAGAAGCATACGGGAGAGAGAGGATGAGACAAGACATGCATCAACTTGGTATGTCTAAGTTGGGTGAATATACAATATATACTCTATATATACTCTATACTCTATCAGACACAGGCTACCTAGCATCTGGTACCATTTGAGACCAGCCATCTCTCTCTCTCTCTCTCTCTCCAAGACAGGTGTGTGCGATCGCTGAGTAGAGGATGAGAGCGTCACACCGATGAGCGAACCGTATGAACCGTTTGTCACTAAAATAATGAACGCATTTCAGTACACCTCGACAACACAATACTAACTCAGTAGTGCTACGCTTATCATTACTGAGCATACGGCTTCAGCTCCTCTCCACCGGGGAGAGACAGCTGTAAGGAGTATACAGTGTCTGTGCTTGGGGGTTCCAGACACCCATACATGGCAGCCACTATACCTCCACTTCTTCCTCCATCGCTCTCTCCACTACTCTCAAGTGTCCGTGTCTCCGCTAGTCTCTCTGTCTCTCCTGCTGGTAGTTCCCCTAGTGTACCCATGTATGCCATACCACCTACAGACTGACCCATAGCAGGGACCCGGCCTCGGTATCAGTGATTACTCACTTGAGTAGTTGGTATGTATATACAGATAAAATAGACCTGGTATATGTATATATATTTCTTAGATATGCTACAACATCATACCTAATGACACCCACTCCTGTGAGACCAGGGAGTAGCAGTAGAGGTCATCAACACCCTGGAGGTCAGTTAGATCCACTGACAGTCTACGGCGCACTAAGGCGATTGACTCAGCAATTCACTGCATAGTAATACAATTGACGTATTGGAAATATCGACTGTACCTCTGCAAATCGTCTCACTGCACATACGATGTGTCTGTCCAGTGGGAGTATGGAGTACACCAGACTGTATGCATAGACACCTGGGTCTATGCCTCGTATCTCTACTCCCTCGATTCTCTGATGTTAGTGAGTATAATGAACAGTACATATATGTATAAGCAATCCCATCTGCAAATGCCTGGCCAGTAACCGTCCTCTCTCTCTCTCTCACACAATGAAGATGCACCCAGACCTACCTGTAAGTGCCTGGCTAGTGACCGTAGTATATCACCCCCCATGTATGCTCTCTCTCTCTCTCTCTCTCTCTCCCTCGCACTTATACTAACAATCCACCCAGACTCACCTGCAAGTGCCATGCTAGGGACCGTAGTATGTCACCCCCCATATATGCTCTGTTCTCCCCTATAGTACTCCCAGTGGGAAGAGGGGTGCATTCAATCCAGCGCTGAGGTTAGATACATAAGCAATAGTATAAGCTATATACGTACACATACACATATATATATATATGTATACTGTACCACCACTATGGAGAGGGAAGCATTCCATCCAGCGCTGTAGTCAGACAGTGATATATGTCAAATCATGTACATATATGTTCGCTATATACAAAATCCATTGTGTGGCAACCAAGAATGTCAAATTACAATGATAGCCACTCATAAATCTGTGTATACTATATAGTAATTACCTTAGTCTCAGGGTCCTCCTTTTCTTTCTGTGTATATATCTGCGTATATACATACAACTGTATATATATGCACACAGATACATATACAGCACTAACCCTTGTCTCAGGATCATACTTCTCTATCTGTGTCTGTGGCACTGGGTCCTCCGGTGTGGCGGGATATCCCCAGTACACATGGAACATGCCCTGGAGGTATTAGTACTGTGTATATATAGGTACAAATATGTATCACACACATAAGACTCTATACTCAGTATGGCGTGCTGGAAAAGACCCAAGTGTGTCCATATACCTCGCGTTCAAATGACAACAGATCTAGTGGCTCTTCCTCTGGATCAGAGTGTCTGGCATGGTCTAAGGGGTGTTCCTAATTCATCAGACAATACATAAGTGTATACTATACACAATAGAATATATACAATAGTATCTAGATATACTTGGTCACACACAAGTATATCTAAATCAGGGTCAGACTTAGTCTAACGTATGCTCCTACCAGTAAGGTGGATCTCACAAGTAGTTCACACGAAATATGTACCACACATATATACATTACTATATACACCAGTATGTACCAATACCTGTCGCCACTCGTATGTGTCAAGACTCAGTACCCACACTTAGTGCATATATATATACATTCATACATAGATATGTAGATAGATAGATTTAGATATTGATAGTAATATAGTGCATAATATGTATACTATACAATGTATTCCACTATATGTACCTGTCGCCACTCGTAAGTGTCAAGACTGAGTACCCACATCTCTCCTGAGTGCCCAATGTACTCATAGAGCTGATATGAGTCACTACAAGTCACGAAGAGTCAATATAGTCAACAATAGCGGTGTGCTCCTTCGTCCATTTAGGTATAGATAGCAGCTACGGTGTATGCTTATCTGATACAGGAAAATCTCATTGATACATGCAAGATTTGCCATTTGGTTGCCTTGCACAGAAATTTCATCCACTCATGCCGTTGTCCCGACAATACATATGTATTTGAATGAGTGTATGAAAGTACTAAGACAGTACAAACCCATGAAGATTGCCTGATTCCTATAACACAGACCACACATGCCATTGCCCCGCCCAGTCAGCCATGAATACACATATACAAACATATATATAAAAATCCCATATATCTCATATATATGATCTATACCTCTCCCCCCACCACACATGCTGTTGTCCCGCAGAGTCTACCTAGACCACCCTCGACGGGACAGGGTATTAGTTCGTCAGTATATGTGCCTACATATTAGAGGAAGAGAGAGAGAGAGAGAGAGAGAGAGAGTCTGCCCAGGCCACCCTCGATAGGACAGGGTATAATGAGTTCATTTGTCATTGTATCAATATTAGAGTTGATATGGAATTGCATCAACTCATCAGTTAAGTGTCCTCACTCTCAGAGGCAATATGGTATAGTGTGTGTGAGAGAGAGATATTGGCCATGAATGGGATAGGGCATAAGTGCATCGGTATATGTGCCTATATATGAGAGACAGAGAGAGGGATGGAGAGAGAGAGTAGCCGTCAAATGGACAGGTATTACTCCATCGATATAGCTACCTTTCCACTAGAGGGTACACTCATTGAAACAACCATCACTGAGCCGAGAGTGGTGGTGCAGAGAGGGGGAAAGACAGAGAGAGAGAGAGACATTAGTGTGGATGAATGCAGAGAGAGGGGGAGGGGAAGTGAGAGATAGAGAGAGAGAGAGACATACCGTCACTGAGCCGAGTCAGAAGGATGCAACAGTTCAATCCTGGATATGAGAGGTGATGTAGAGAAGGGATGTATACATAAATACATATATATATACATATATATTAAATATACGTATAGAGAGAGAGAGAGAGAGAGGGAGAGAGAGGGAGAGTACTTATGAGGCATGGGTTGCAAGGGGGAGGAGTGGATATGAGAGGTGATATATATATATATATAGAGAGAGAGAGAGAGAGAGAGATAGAGAGAGAGAAGGAAGGAATATATGAGGCATGTGTTGCAAGAGGGAGGAGTGGAGGGGGGGGCATACAAGACATGGGGGTTGTATATTTATATACCTTCAACATCTCCAGGTGTGTCCCTTCCCTGTACGGAACCTATCCACATACACTGGGTGGGGGAGACAGGGACAAGGTCACCCCAGGCCCCTGGGAGTCAGTATACAACAACATGTAGAGTCACAGTATACTAGTATACATTTATAGTATATCATAAATACATATGCCTCTGTGGCACTAGCGTACTCTCTCTACCAGTCTCTTTCTCTAACTTTACTATCACTCACCCACCTGGCATATACCTCAATGCGTATCATTGTATCAATGGAAAGTACTGTATCTATAAAGGTAAATATCTAATCTATCACTCACGTACCCGGCATATACCTCAGTGGCACATGGGTGATACTCACGCCATCGGTCATTGAATAGACTCTATGCAGTAGGCCTGTTATAACCTATAAGTTATAGGAGAGAGAGGACTTGTGTCAATGACAATCAATGGCCACCGATGATCGTTTCAGACGTTTGGAGAGGTCTCATTGAGACTCTATCTCTTCCTTCTCTCTTCTAATAGTCAGTGTGATGCGTATCTCCCCACGTGTATGTATCCTGTGTGTGCTGCTGTGTGTAGCAGGAGTACTGGCCAGTAGCGACTGCCCCGCTGGAGGTACATAAGGGATAGATATTCGAGCCGTATCATTCTCACACTGATTGCCACATGTCATCAACTCCTCCACTCTCTCTCTCTCTGTCTAATCCCCTCCACCCGTTTGAATCTCTCTCTCTATGTCCCCTTCCGTCCTCCTACGCATGCTATACAGTTAGGTTTTGTTTGGCACTCACTCTATTTGTCTCTTTGTGTCCGCCATTCAATCCATTAGATACTCTTTCTCTCTGTCTCTCATTCTCTCTCTGACTCATTATCTCCGTGTCATCTCACATAGACGAGCCCGACCCTGCTCTCTCTCTCTCTCCCCCCCATGTCTTTCCCATATACACATGTATGTACTAATATACACACATACACATATACACATATACACTACTATATCCCAGGTGAGAGGGGAGCCAGGCCCCACTCTGTCTCTCTTTCTCTCACATACATGCAATATACAGATATCACTAATGTTAGGCGAGCCAGACCCTGCTGACATAGGTGCAGTGCGCATCATGTCCATCAAGGTACTCTCTCTCCCTTGTCTCTCTCTCTCTATATATATAACATATATATACACATATACTTTATATATATATGGTATACGTATATGTCAACGCATATTGACATAGGTACAGTGCGCATCATGTCCATCAAGGTGTGTCAATCTATATACGTATATATATATATATATGGCATATATGGCATATATATATGTGTGTGTGGTATATGTGCATACACACACATATATATATTCATTAGTTGGTAGGTATAGTATGTAATATATTGGTACAGTACGCATCATGTCCATCAAGGTACTCTCTCTCTCTTGTCTATCTCTCTCTATATATACTATATACAATATACAATTACAATATACATGGTACTCTCTCTCCCATGTCTCTCTCTCTCCCATGTCTCTATCTCTCTCTATATGTATATGGTATACGTATATGTAAACGTATGTTGATTGATGTAGATAGTTCGAATCATGTCCATCAAGGTACTCTCTCCACCTGTATTCTTTTCTTTTGGTTCATTGTATGTATATATTGTGTTCATATTTGAAGTGTATTACCTATATATGGAGAGGTAGCTCTAGTCTATATAGTCAACAATCATATCTCTTTCCCTCTCTCTCACTATTCTTCTAATTATCAGCGGTTCAACAAGCTTCTCTCCCCTCTCTCTCTTTCCCTATCTCTATTCCTTATTGTCAGGGGTTCAACAAGCTTGTGGACGGAGAGATACCCAGTCTGGAGCAGCAGATCACAACACTGGTGCTAGAGTGAGTATGGTATATACTCTGTACCTCCCCTGTCTCTCTCTTTGCTATATTTCCTAGTGGTATTCAGACGCCCCTCTGAGTCTCTCTCTCTCTCTCTCTCTCTCTCTCTACACCCTTATGGCAGTGATATCGAGACCGATCTTGACCTCGGCATAGCTGTGGTGCACCTATCCCTGACAGACCTGCAGACCACCAACTTCCACATGGACTCAATGGCAGGTATACATCCTCTATGCATATACATTATACTCACATGTTAACAGATAGTGTTGATTCAGTATGTATATATATATATATCCACACAGACCTGCAGACCACATACTTCCACATGGACTCAATGGCAGGTATCGACACTGTATACATTCAGTTACGTATATACGTGTTTATATTGTAACACTATTTTGATTCTATTATTTTAATATTAGTCTACTCTATACTACTATATATTGCAGATCACCAACTTCCACATGGACCCAATGGCAGGTCCTCTCTCTCTCCATCTCTCTCTCTCTCTCTCTCTCTAGACCCATATATTTTACCCTAACTGTCTCTCTGTCTCTCTCTCTCTCTCTCTCTCTCTCTACACCCTTATGTCCAGCCAAGACTCTGCCAGAGACCCAGGAGCTCGAGCTGGACCTGTAAGTGAAAATCTTTCCACCCATATTCCTTCCTCTTGTGTTATTAACAGGATACTCTCTCTATTTCTCTCTCCATCCATATTTCCCTCCTCTGTGAAATATGTAGTAATAGTGTCTGTCTAACACTCCAGCGGCGATACCGACATTAACATGACCTTCGACTGGAGCTACACAGAGACGTCTTGGCCGTACGTACATCTGATACACCATGTCTATACATAATATACTATTATTATATATATATATGCGTATATCTCCTTCGACTGGAGCTACACAGAGACGTCTTGGCCGTACGTCCTCTATCACGTACTCTGTTATATTTAATGAGTATTCCAATTCAGCTTGTCTATTGACTGGAGCTACACAGAGAAGTCTTGGCCGTACGTAACCCTAGCTCTCTATCTTGGTGACACCACCTCTCTCGCTCGCACTCTCTCTATATATATATGTATGTATATAAGGATATACGTCCATATGCATGTGTGTCACTCTCTCTGATCTCTAGCTTTGCTTCTGAACTTCTCTCTCTCTCTGTCTCTCTCTGTCTCTCTCTGTCTCTCTCTCTCTCTGTCTCTGTCTCTCTCTCTCTCTTTCTCTGTCCCTATCTCTCTATATATATTTATGTCTGATCTCTAGCTTTGCCTCAGACTCTGGTACTGGCACTGCCTCCTGTGCTGGTATCAAACTCTCTCTCTCTCTCTCTCTCTCTCTCTCTCTCTAATACTTACAGGTTCGCTTCCGACTCTGGCACTGGCACTGCCTCCTGTGCCGGTATCAACGGGGACTTTGTACTGCATCCTGTGTATGACCATGTCTGTGGAGTACCACAGGTGCTGTATATATATATACATTTAGCATAGTATGTATAGTATTTTGTGCTGCGCCCCGTGTATGACCACACGTGCGGGGTGCCACAGGTATTGTATGTATATATATGTATATATATATGTGTGTGTGGATGTGTATGAATGGTATATGTTGTGACTTTGTACTACATCTTGTGTATGACCACTACCTGTGGGGTACCACAGGTGCTGTATATATATAGTTATACTTAACAACATATATAGACTCTCTATATATTATATAGTATGCATAGTATATTGTGCTGCACCCTGTGTATGACCATGTCTGTGGTGTTCCACAGGTACTCAATATGTATATATATATAGATAGATAGATAGATAGATAGATCGTGGACCACGATTTGTGGTAGTACAACATGGGATATATAGTATTATGTTCCCTGAATATGACCTCACGTGCGTGGTCCACACACTCTCTCTCTCTCTTTCCCTCTATATGGCCTGCGTTCCACAGCGTGTAGTACGAGGGTAATGATTGAGTATTAGGTACCGGTTTTCCTTTATATATATCTCTATGTATCCATAATGTAATCGTCTCTCTTGACACTGAATATCAGATGGACACAGATGAATTCAACTTGGATTTCGGCAACATCAAGATCACACTTGACGGTATGTTTTCTTCCATTCAATCCAGATATCAACGACTAGACTTGATATGCCGTTTCATTGCAACTCTGTCAATACTCATCTATGTACACGTCATTGTGGGGACATTGGTTCATCTACTCTCTCCCTCTCTCTCGTTCTCTATTCTTTCTCTCTCTATTATTCCTTAACTCCCAAGGAGAGCTTCAGAATTCTTCAATCTCTTTCTCTCTCTCTCTCTCTCTTTCGCTCTCTCTAACTCTAGGCGGGGCTTCCGAGTTCTTCCAGACATCTCTTTCTCTCTCTCTTTCTCTCTCTCTCTCTCTCTCTGTCTCTCTTTCTAACTCTAGGCGGGGCTTCTGAGTTCTTCCAGACAATACTGAACGTGTTCATTGGATTAGTTGAAGATATCTTCACAGACAAGCTGAATGAGCTGATAGCCCAGAGCATGACCGATTGTGAGTACAATGTATATATATATAGTATATATGTATATATATATATCCCTCCATATATATATATATATGTATATCTATGAAATAACATACCTCCTAAATGAGCTGATAGCTCAGAGCATGACCGACTGTGAGTAAGTACTCTCTCTTTTTGCCTCTGTCTCTCCTCCTAGCCCCTTATTATATGCTCAACACTGTATTGCCATACGTACACATGTATATGGATAGGAATGTTTCTCTATACTCACCCCCAGCCATCAACTGGACCCTCAGCCAGGAGAGTGGCTCAGTGGTGCCAGACGGTATGATGGAGGTGTGGATATACATACATCATTATGTATATATATACATATGTATATTTTGTAGAGTGGTCCAGTGGTGCGGGACGGTATGATGGAGGTGTGAATATACGTGTGTACTAGATATACATATGTGTAGGATTTTATATATATACTCATATTCTGCACTGTGTAGAGTCTACACAGCTGTACAGTCTCTCTCTCTCTCTCTCTACTACTCCCTACTACAATGCGTGGCACTTTGTCAGGAGAGGGAATGATGGAGGCGTGAATATACGTGTGTGCCGTTAGAACTTCAGGATGCCGGACCCAGCCGTCATGTATAATATCTCTCTCTCCCCTCTCTACGTCTCTTTTTCTGTATACATAAGTGTCTGCTTACATACTAACTTCTAGGACTTCAGGATGCCGGACCTATTCTCTCTCTCTCCCCCTACACCCTTATTTCAGGACTTCAGGATGCCAGACCCAGCTGTCAATGTACAGGACAGCTACATGGCGGTGCACCTCACAGGATTTGTACGTATATACATATACTGTATGTATCACATTGTATATATGCGTACGTGCTAGCGCTTGGCTAACAGCACGTACTTCATCAGTACCATATGTATTATTTGTATCATTGTCCTGCATATTTGTCTATTCTCTCTCTCTCTCTCTCTCTCTCTCTCTCTCTCTCTTACTGCCAGATCTACCCAGTCGAGGAGGGAGTCATGTGGCCAGGTATGACACTATATAGATACATATACATGTACTATACATATATATATATATGTGTATGTATATATGGGGATATATATAGGGATATATATATAGGGAGTCCTGTGGCCAGGTATGACACTATATAGAAATATACGCATGCATGTATATATATGTATGAATATATACGACATACACATATATACACATTATGTGTATAGTCATACATAGGGATATATATATATATATAGGGAGTCCTGTGGCCAGGTATGACACTTTCATTGATTCAAAGTCTACACACACATCCTGTTACACCTATCTCATCCCAGCCCGCAGTTCTATCATGCCCTCCCCCTTGCCCGATCTTGTCACAAGCGAGGACCTGCAGTTCGTGATCTCTAACACGTGAGTGTCAATCCTCACCCTATGTATAGGTCCTCACTAGATATATATTCTTATATAGTGAGGACTTCCAGTTCGTGATCTCCAACACGTGAGTTCACATGCCGATCGGATCTGATACTGTCCGATATGGATTTTACCCCACACCCGTACTAGTAATTTACTAGTAGTAAATGTATATGATACTACACTAGAATCTCACTGTAGAGTCTTTGAGTCCCTGTATCTATCCGGTCTCAGCCTGGACCTGCTACACGGACAGATAGACCGGGAGGAGGTATGGGTGGTATAAACCGCTACTGCATTAGTAGTGATACATGATGGGAGTGTATTCTCCCTCTATGTAATTACGTCTCTTACGCTTCAGGTCCAGAACCCCAAGTTGGCATCTATCTCATGTAACCTCTCTCAATAGTATGTACTCTCTATTAGTTACTACATCTTAACCATCAGGTCCAGAACCCCCAGCTGGCCTCTCTCCTGAACATATTTATATACTAACTACTACGGTATACTATTATAGTATATATATAAACTCCATATTAGGAACTACGATTCTTACTCCTTAGGTCCAGAACCCCAAGATGGCCTCTCTCCTGAACACATCCACCCTGGGGGGTATATGTCCAGGTATATATAGTGTATATTGGAAATGTTCCACTATTATATGCTTCGGTCAGTGAAATGTGAGTATACACGCACTCCTTCTCCCTGGGGGGGATATGTCCAGGTATTTATACTGGGTAAAGCGTATATAGTATTTATATTCAATATATGTTGTAGATTTTCTGCGTAGGTCCAGGTTGGTGGTGTAAGCAAGCATTCACGCACATATTCTCTTCTGGGTGCAACCAGATCTCTCTCTCACTTTCTCTCTCCCTCTCTCTCTCTAGACCCTTATTGTCAGGCGTCTATGAGGCATACCCTGACGCCCCCATCTCACTGAGCCTCGAGACCACCATAATGTGAGTACACAATATATAAGTACCCATCTTTCCCTCCATCCCAGAACCAACCATGTCCATCTCTCTCTCTCTCTCTCTCTCTCTCTCTCCATCTACACACTAAGTATCAGGCCCACCGCCACTGTCATGTCCATCTCTCTCTCTCTCTCTCTCCCTCTACACCCTTAATGTCAGGCCCACTGTCACAGTCATGCCAAGCGCAGTGTTCACAAATGTCACAGGTAAGTATTGTATATGTTGTGTTTGCATGTCGGAGTACACTTTGGTCGTTCCGTATTTTCTTTCCATTGTTCACACATACTCTCTCTCACTCTCTCTATTATCTGGACTCTGCTTCTTCCGCATACTTGGTCTATCTCTCCTGGCTATATTTATATGCACCTATGTCTCTGTCTGTGTGGGTGTCTTCTTATAGTATCAATATGTCACCTCACTCAGCTCACTGTTAGTGTCCATCTCTCCCTCTCTCTCTATGCATTTGTTTACATGTGCATAATTCTCTCAGTATAACCATATCCTCTAAGTTAGAGTGCCTGGGTTAGAGCCTCTAACCCAGGCACTGTTCATGTCTCTCTACACGATGAGGCCTCTGACTCTCTCTCTCTCTCTCTCTCTAACTCAGGCACTGTCCATGTCTCAGTAGTCTGACTCTCTCTCTCTCTCTCTCTAACTTAGGCACGGTCCATGTCTCTGTGCATGATGCGACCTCTGACTCTATGGTGGATGCATTCACAGTCGGGTACAGCGCAGGGCTCGCTGGCGTACCAGCTTGCGAGACAGTATGTACGTATTCTTCTTCTTCTCTCTCTCTGTCTCCCTCTAGCCACTTATATCAGACAACGCCCAACACGCACAGAACTTCACGTCAATCTGGCTCAACTACCAGCCATTCAACCTCACTGGCTGGGAGATCAGCAGTGAGTATGGGCCTGTGGATATGACTGGACCCGCGGCAATGCAGCTGGAGGTGAGGGTATCTCTCTCTCTCTCTCTCTCATTCTCTCTCTCTCTGAACACTTATTGCCAGATGTACCTCTCTGCCTTTGCCGTTGCCCCCTGGATGTCTGTCTTTCTCTCTATCTCTCTCCCTCTACACCCTTATTGTCAGATGTACCTCTCTGCCTTTGCCGTAGCCCCCTGGATGTCTGAGTGGACCCGTGTACATGCACCAAACTTCGGAATTGGGGGGGTATGTATCTATGTACATATATATGCTTGGGGTGGTGAGTGGGTATATACTACTACTACTCCTCTCTCTCTCTCTCTCTCTCTCTTACCCCTAGGACTACTATGACTGGGCCAGTATGTACCCATTGCTGCAGGTAGGACTGTCCTACTTATATATATGCTCTACTCTGGTATCATTGTGTACAAGTCTCTTTCTCTCCCTGTCAATTATGGGAGTGTGTATGTGTTGCTATATAGACCGGTGTAGATACATATAGAAGCAAGGAGGCTTCACTTTCTTGGCCTCTATACCATTGTGGACCAGAATTTCTAAGATATTTATCTCTTTAGATTCAATGAATGCATCTTACCCTCTAGGCCCCTGGTACCATTGTTTACAACGTCCCTCTGGTAGACGACGTGTGGTGATCACACTATGAGAGAGAGAGAGAGAGAGATCTTATCTGGTGAGATGACGTGGTGATCACAGGTTGAGAGGGAGAGAGAGAGAGAGAGAGAGAGAGAGAGAGAGAGAGACTACCAATGTGCACTTGTATTATGACGATTAACTGACAATAGATATCTTTGAGTCCTTCATATATATACTCACATAGAGTACAGTTACCCTTGATCATCATGTCAGAGTTGGGAAGGATGCTGCTGAACCCGTGTGTACCTGCCAGTGATACTTCACCCCTCGTTCAAGTACCCCTGGGTCTGCCGTATATGCTGTAGTGTTAATGTGATGGAGATCTAGATGCTGATACTGATACTGGTACTGTCACATCCGTCCAAATCCAACCAGAGCCAAGGGACCTGATCCCAGTTACTCAATCTATTTCTTGACGTCCATCGTTTTGACCTCCTCTGTCTCCACGAGTGCCCTGAGTCTCAACAGGCCATCACCGCCGCACCTGGGGTATATACATTATCACTAATGTATACATGTGTTACATGTTTGTATATTTATATTCTCTATACGTGATTTATTGTGGGAACTAGTTATATGAATGTAAATATCTACAATTTCAGACACTGAAGAGAATCACCGCCGCACCTGGGGTTAGGCTTCCAAAATTACTGAATGTATGTAGAAAGGTATTGAGTATTGAGTTGTTCTCTATTCACGGCATTATTCACAGCATATACATATGAAGCCCTACCTGGCGAATAGCTGTGCCATGAGGCCATTCTCGAGGCACTCGTCGAGATGTGTCGCTGTGCCATCCCTTCCCTCTGGGGGGTACACAGTCTGTGTAACACAGAGGCTAGGAACATGAGGTCCTTTAGTGTAACAATCTTGGTGGCCAATACCTGTGATAAGCATATATCTATATGTGAATATATATGTATATATATATATATATATATGTATGTATATAAGGGTGGGTACACAGAGGCTAGGAACATCAGTTGAAACCAGAGATAGAACTTATGTATATATATGTATATATATGTATACTAGGGTGGGTACACAGAGGCTAGGAACATGATGTCTTTAGAGTGACTGCCTTTGTGGCCAGTACCTGGTGATAAGAATTAGAAATAGATTATTTAGACTTTGAATTTAGATTTGAGAGAGGCGTGGGGGGGCAGAAAGGGAGACTAAGGACCCCAAATATACAACTAGAGGCACTCGAAGAGAGTCATTTTATTGACAAGGACAACGGATCCATACCTCCGCAATGAGTGCTTGCTCTGCAGCAGGTATCTCGTCAATGAGGTGACCCTGTAGCTCTTCAGAGTGCATGCCTTGGTTTGAGACATATACTCACTACCTATATATATAGAAGTATGATAGAGTGACACGAGAGCAGTCACATTAGAGTGCATGCCTTGGTTAGAAGTATACTCTCTCTCTCTCTCTCTAGAGAAGTATATGATAGAGTGACACGAGAGCAGAATTAGAGTGCATGCCTTGGTTAAAGACATATAATCACTCTCTATATATAGAAGAATGTGATAGTGTGACATTAGAGCAGTCATATTAGAGTGCATGCCTTGGTTAGAAGTATACTCTCTCTCTCTCTATATATATATCTATGATAGTGTGATACAAGAGCAGTGTCGACATGATCTAAATGCTTCGACCAGCTTGGTATACACATATATATAATGAGTATCGATCTGATCTGTCATTCTCTCTCTCTTTCAGTCTAAAGACACACCTGCATTGACTATCTTTTCCACCGGCCACTTGTTATCTAGCTATCCTCGCAAGAGCATTGAAGCCATGGAAGGCCAGGTAGTCCATGGACTCTCCAGCATTAGCCAGTATCTCATCTGTGATCACTCTGTGCTTAGTAGTCGCTATTTCAGCTTCCAGCTTAGCCAGCCTGCCAATGGGGGCAGTAGCAGTATCAGTAGCAGGGCACACACGCTTGGCAAGAGGAGTAGTCACAGGACCAGAGGCTGGCTCCGGACTCTCTATGTCAGACCCACTGTCAGACATTGAAGAAAAGAATGGCGGTGTGAACAAGGTTCGATTCTTTTTGGTTAGAAAAGGGTCTCGGGAAAAATCCGGAAAGACCTCGGAAATTATTTATCCAGAAAAGATCTGCTTATGTAAGGGGTTCATTAACCGTACCTGGAATAATAAGATCCACTCCACTTCATTGACTTGATAGATCTCCCGCGATGTTGCAAGGTGATGATGTGGAGGGAAATGGTGGAAATTCTCGTGTGAAGGGCCGTAGACGAGCTATGAGCCGGAAACAGAGAGAGAGAAGAGAGAAGAAGAGAATCATGGATTCCTTCTCGCAGTCTGACATACACGCCTACGCATTGCATGTAATAGCCTCGGGGTAAGTAGTTACCTTCCAAAACACATTTTAACCTCATTTACATCAACTGAGTGGTTGTGTCTTGTTATTTGTGTTCTACTAGGCCTAGTATTATTAATACATATCATTTCTGACATCTAGTATAAAGGCGTACGCTGCGGGTCCCAACCCACTCTTCCCAGTAGAGATGAGGTATGTCACCTTACTGGCAGTAGGCTACTGCCTATTTCTCAATCTGTTTGATTCCCTTTCCCTGCTTCAATCTCATGCATGTGAATATGAAGCCTATATATAATATATAGGTGTTTGCAAGTAGTAAGGTATCTGACCCTAGTATGGTTCCCCGGCTCCTCTCAGTACAATAACACAGAGAGAGTAGATCTATATAAACATGGTGTATGGTGTATAGCTTTTACAGGTGCCTATGGGGGGGGGGCTGAAAGATATCTGACCCCAGTATGGTTCCCCGGCTCCGCTCTCTGATCCGCAAGGGGTACAAGGTGGCACTTCGGTGCCAGCGAAAGTAAGTGATAGTTAGGATATCCTCCCTCACCCCCATCTCCCCCCCTCCCCCTCCCCCCCTCCCCCTCCCTCCCATGATGGGATCATCACCCTCTCACTTCAGCCAGAGGCTTCTCCACTCCACTATATATATAAATGTATATATATGTGTGTGTGTATCCGTATATGTACTGACTGCAGCCAGTGGCTTGCCCCGGACTATTGGTTCCTCTCTCTCTCTCTCTCTCCCCCTCAACCTCTCCAACTCACTGCAGCCAGAGGCTTCTCCACTTCCTAGAGCTGCGCACCGTAGAAGAGGGTCACCTTACTCAGGTAGTTAGATACTAATTGTAACGTTGCCAGACTCTTTCTCTCTCTCTGTTGTTTTTTGAGGCTCTCCTTACTCAGGTAGTTACATGCTGGTAGTGTATATGCACTCTCCTGTGACAATGTGTTTAATGGTATAGGCCTTCTAGCGTCAATGCCATTGTGTGTAGTTATGTATTGATATCCAACTCACTATAGATCCTTAGTATATGATCCACGCTGATACGAGACTGTCTCTCTCTCACTGCATCTCTCTCTCTGTCTTTCTGTCTTCCTCTCCCTCTCTTCACCTCTAACCCCCAGGAGCTCTTTGACACTATACACTCTTTCTCTCTCCCTCTATATACACCATAAGTTAAGGCTTAACCCTCTATACACCATTAGTTAAGGATTAACCCTAGGAGTTCTTTGACAGCATACATTAGACTCTTATGGTAAGAGGGGCCATTCTCTCTCCCTCTCTCTACACCCTTTTACCCTAGGAGTTCTTTGGCAGCACACATAAGGCCCTTATGTCATAAGGGGGGCCATTCTCTCTCTCTCTCTCTCTCTCTCTCTCTTATCCTCATATAATATAACACCAGGAGTTCTTTGACAACATTCATAAGGGGGGCCATTCTCTCTCTCTCTCTCTCTACACCCTTTTACCCTAGGAGTTCTTTGACAACATTCATAAGGGGGGCAGGGAGTACAAGGGCACCAAATTCACCTCGGTAGAGTGCCTCCAGACTCACTATAAGTACGATTAATTGATTGATTGATTGATTTACTTACGACACTAGTGCGGCGTGACCCTCCGGGTCACCAGTGTGGCATACAAGAATACATACTCCCCTGGCCAGTACTTATGCATTGATTCATACTACTACATAGTA